>SNQJ01S0040383.1:28115-51265 GCA_010110895.2 Picea sitchensis
TAAATAATAAAGTGAAGTGATGAGTGTATTATAATTCAAAGTGAATACAAAATAAATTATTTCAATAATAAATTTAATGGAGAAATTAGAAGTGGGTTAACCCTAAAATAAGGAAAGTGGCCCAAGTGACCTAGAAGATGTTTCTAAGGAAGCTACTTGGAGAGTATAAATAAGAGGCAAGGCTCTCTCATTTTAATCACACTTGAGAATATTGAATATCTATAGGTGTATGAGGTAACCAAGGATATCTAAGCCTAATTTCAAATGGAAGGTGAAGAAAAGAAGGCCAATATGAAAGGAAGGATAAATTATTTTGATGGTGCTTTCTAAGGTATGTTATTTACAGGTCATCTCACCATTTTCTCTATAAAACAATTTCTATAATTATTCATACCATGAAATTTCTATGACATTGATAAAACATAACCAAGTATATGTGGTAAAAAATTCAGCTTTTGGGTCATTGTATTTTGGGAGTTACACTCCGTGGAAAATAGAGTTTGTGGCTAGTCCTGAAACTAGTCAAAAACAGGTGTTTCGTGTAAAAATGTCATAAATTATTCATAAAAAATACAAATTCAGTAAGAACAAATGTATTCTTTGTAATATTTTCAGATCAATTCAATGAATATTTCATGTGCGGCTTGCTCTACAAGGTCTCTCTCTAGAATAAGACAGAATTCAGCAAGGTATGCCATTTTTTCTATAACTCATTTTTTGAGAGGTTCCAAGTAGTGAAACCTTGAGGAATTGCATAAAACACACTGAAGAACATTGTGTATTAGTTTCAGATATTTATACATTACAGGTTCAAATTTATGATTACTTTAAGTTACAGTTGTTGACTAATCCAAAACCAGGCATGTGAGACTAAAGAAAAGTTTGATGAAAATTCTAGTCTCTTGTTGTTAAAGTGAAGGAAGGTTTGTAGGAATGTGATCATATAAAATAGGTCTATTATAGAGGTACAAATCATATTTGTATGATGAAATTGATGAGGGATTTTGTTTGAGGTACATGTTGATTGCATGGTTGAGACAAGTAGTTGATGAGTTGGCACATACATGAGGTGTATAGTTGATGATGTTGGTACATATTGATGAATCATAGCTGATGAGTAGTTGAAACATGATTGGTACAGACTTGGTACATGGTTGGATGTACTTGTTTATGGTACAGGTTGATTACAGGTTGTTTGGTACAGGTTGGTGCATGGTTGATGCACTTGTTTATGGTACAAGTTGATTACAGGTTGAGGTATAGGTTGATGCATGGTTGATGTATGGTTCATATTTATTGGTACAGGTTTACAATGATATATATCACAGTGATAGTGTGATAATGGTTCCATCATTCTACTTCTACTTCAGGGTGGCAGGATAGGGCAAGGACAGGTGGTTGTAGCCACCTTCTGGTTGTAGTTGAATAACGCAAGGGGTTGTAGCCTCCTTCTGGTTGTAGCTAGAGAATTGGGGAGTTGAAGATTCCCTCAGGTTGTAGCCTGAGAAACTAGGGGGTTGGAGCTTCCTTCCAGCTGCATCTAGAAAACAAAGGAAGTTGGTGCTTCCAATGAATGCAATTCTTCAAGACATATAAGAAAAAGCATTATGTGGTTTTCTCTCGATTTGGGTTTATACGTAAAACACTGATGTACTTTGTATGTGTGTGATTGTTTATTTATTACTGCTCATTATTGGATGATAATTCTACATTGATATAACATTTGAAGAAAAATGATTATAATTATGTTATTACTGATTCACCCCCCCTCTCAGTAATCCAACAATATAGTCTAAAATATGTTACTTCATTAAAGAAAACAAAGGCTTCTTTATCCATAGCTGAATAATTTAAGTCTTCCCCTTTAAAAGTAGATCTCGTGAAAGAGATAGGGATTTCATCAGTTTTATCATTATTTTGAGTGAGGAGACTAGTGCAAGAAATATCAGACACAAAATTGTGGAGGGTAAAGTCTTTAGCAAGATCTGGACTCATTAAAGTAGTTGCTTCAGATATGGCTTGTTTGATTGTAATGAAATCCTCTTTTTCCTATGGACCCCATTTAAAATCAACATCCTCTTTAATCAAGTTTTCTAATGGCCTCACAATCTCGGAAAAGCTATGGAAGAATCTCCTAAAAAAAATAATTTTCCCAAAAAAGGACTGGATGGCCTTCTTGGAGATAGGATATGACAGAGTGGATATGTCATGAGTTCTTTTGGGATCTATCATCACTCCATTTTTTAGGACTATAAAAACCAACAATTAACCTTGATTAACAACGAAAATATAATTTTTGTGATCGAGGGAAATACCATATTTTTTTCAATGTTCAAATACGTTTCTTAAATTAGATAGTTGGTCTGATATTTTTTCTGAGTAGACAATGACATTGTCTAAGTACACAAAAATTGAATTATTAATCAATTCATGGAAATGAATATCCATTGCTCTTTGGAAGGTAGCTCCAACATTTATTAATCCAAAAGGCATCTTCCTATATGGAAAATTTCCCCAAGGGGTTCTAAAGGTTGTTTTGAGCTGTTATGATGGAGAGACTAGGACCTAATTATAACTCAAAATCCATCAAATAAGGAAACCATATTAGAACCAAAGACACACTATAAAATCTGCTTCATGGGTGGAATTGGGTAGTTTTCCTTGTCAGAGTCTTTTTTAAGGTCCCGGAAATCCACACAGTTGAATATCATTGTTTTTTCCTAACTGAAACCAAATTGGAAACCCAATGTGTATGGAGGATAGGGGAGATTATCCTAACAAATAAAAGTTTATTCAATTCATTTTTAACAACAGGTTCAATATTATGATGCATTTTTCTAAGCTTTTGTTGAAAATGTTTCATGTGGGGTTTCATTGGGATTGTATGTTGCATAATATTAGGATAAAAAAATTCCAAATAATCATATGTCCAAGTTACTACATCCTTGTATTCTTTGAAGAATTTGATGAAAGAAAAAATTTCCTTTTTAGTGCATCCAATGCCTACATTTATGTTTTGGGGGTTACTTTCAGTTTCTAAATTAATATTTTCATATTGCATAGAGGAAATATTTGTTTTGTAGTTCACAACCCCTTTAAATTTATCACGAAGATCATAAAATTTCTATAGCATGACAAAAGAGTTTTGAGTAGGATTTACCAGATTGAATGAATCCTCTACTCATCATTGATTGTGCATTAATGTTGGATTTTTAGGGATGACTCTGGTTCTACTTTTGGTTTCCAGTAAAACCATGCAAACCATCATCCCTTCCGGAGACTAGAAGGAAACACTGCGCACAAAATGCACAATGAAGTCTCACCCAAGATAGCTTATGGGTGACTGCAGGACCCAGATGTATGCAATATTAGAATGGAGGCTATTGAGGAGATGAGGGAAATTATTTCTACCTCAACATACATCATATCTAATATTATAACACATCATTAAATCCATATCTACCATTATGTAATAATTTGCATTCATTTAAGATTCATTCTGCAATAACAATCATGTCATTCTACTGTGTGTTGCATTTTACTACTAATAGATTTATTCATTCATCATAGAGAAATCATAACAAGAAATAAGATAAAATTCCACACATAGACACAAATTTAATATGCTTCACCCCATTGGGCTACGTCCACAAAGATCTGACTTTATTTTCTCTTTTATTATTCTTCATCAAAGTTTATAGCATTGTGCGCATTACAATTGAGGTTGGCAAGGTCAGACTAAGATTCACAGCTCTTGACCTTATCCTTAATTACAATGCATATATTTGTCGCAAAATTGACTCTAATATCATCTCCTCAGACATCTATCATTAAAATTCACTAGATCATAATATTCACTCGCTCGATAACAACCTTACTAGCTATCTTACAACACATATTTATATTAAAAAAATGGCTAATGCCCATTATAGAAATGACCAAAACCCTAACCCACTAACCTAAGGTGGATTAAGTTTGTCAACTTTCTAACTTCCTGAGAACGACTCTTCCAAAATACAAATTTTTTCCTCATTGATCTGCATATTTCTTTCTTCCTTTGACTTTCTTTATTTCTCGGCATTGATTTTACTAATTTTCAGGTGCACTCTCCTTTTCTGGTCCATTTTCTAACCTCCTTCATTAATTACTACACTTTTACCTAAAATGGTCTACGTAAAAAATCCCCCGACACCCACTTATGGCTCACCTCAAGCCACTCAGGTAGTGTGTGCCATATGAGTTGACTTCTCTAGCTCTCAAAAGTTGCCTAAAAATTTTTCAACTTGAGATTTTACTTGCACGCTCTTCTATGCTACAGTCTCCACAGTCTGTGTAGTAATTTTCTCTTTCAACATTTCTCCACTCTCCAAGCCAACTTGTTCAATCTGACCCTTTGTTGCGTCAATATCTGTAATAATTTTTTATGCACCTTCTTGTAGTGGTTCCAACTATGCCTACCTTGACTACTTTTCTTCTTGTATAGTCTTCAACTCTACCTACAAATTCTTCATTTCTTGTGCACTTCTCAATTAGTATAGGAATTTCATCAGTTTCTAATTTTTCTTTAGTTCTTGCAGCACAGTATTTATACCTTCCACTTTCTGTTCTAACCCCTACAGTTTTCCATCCTCTTGAAGATTTTTCCATAACTACACACTCTTATTATATAGCTCTATGATTTACTGGATGATCAGCGCAATGTTTTTCATATGACCTACAACCTCATACTCCCTTTGTGTTCTTAATTTTGGTGGAGTAGTTGGTACTAGGAGATCCTTCAACTCTGTAATGTGGGATCTATAATCTTCCATCGCTTGTGCTATTTTCTCAATCTTACCCTATGTGGGTAATTCTCTCCTTGCGTGGTGTCAGCAATAGTTTTGAACACTTCTTCCACCTGTTTCCCTAATATTTCAATGCGCTCCTTTGTTTCTTCCCTATCGAATTACACTTGGTTAAGTGTTATCTCCAATGTCTTACTTACTTCATTGGCCAATTGTAAACTTGTAGCATATGCATGGGCCCTCAACTGAATTTCCTACACGACACTAATTTGTAATTTGTACATCACCTTAATTGGAATCTTGGGAAGTGCCAAGTCCAAATTATCTATGTCTTTCAGTGTCTTATGTGTTGTAATTTCATCCACCTACAAGATAACCTGGGTGACACAAAAAAAAATTTTCCCTGTAGATATGATATGCACTATCTCCTATGCTGGAACTGTTCATTCCTGAGAATTTTGTTGTTGTTGCACCTATTCTTTTTGTTGTGTTGTAGTGAGTTGCAATTGTTCCAATGCATCCTTGAACTTTGCCAATTTCTTAAATATATCCTCACTTTTCTTCTCAACATCATACCATGCCTCTGTTGTATGATCATGTACCTTCTCTTTGACTAACTCTACATCATCCTCTATCAATGTAAGTAAAGGAACTTCCTTGTGTGCCACCATTTCCTTGTGATGTCCTCCTATCTACAATACTATTTTTTCAATGGTAGTGTCTCCATCTTCACGGTTGAAACTAGTATATTCATCTCTGGGATAATTCCACCTCCTATTTCCTCCGACATAGGAGTGTTGGTATCTTTTTTTGATCCTCCATTTAGTTTTTCTGCATGCTCTTTTTCCTGAGATGAAGCCTTAGGGATAGTAATTTTCTACCTTGGTTTTATGGTAGTTGTGATACCCCCTATTTCTTTGGCACACTTCGTTGCTTTCCTTGTATTTGTTGTTGGGATGGTTTATTGTCATGAAGGGCCAACCTCTACTTGCTTCTTAGTTTTTGATACTTTATTTGGGATCATTGGCACCTTCGGGCCAATCCTTCATGGCTCATTGCACTTCTTCTCTTGTAACACATTATCTCAACTATAACCATTTCTTCTTAGGACCCTCTTTTCCTAGATCTACATGTTATGTCTGAAAACCTGAAAATTTTATGTTCCTTGATTTTTTGTCACTGCTTCTAGTTGTATTCTCCATGTATTAGGTAGCTTCTCCTACATCTCATCAAACAACATGGATAACATGATAGAATTTTCTTTCCTTTTCTTCAAATCTGAAGCATTCCATAATGTTGTATATTTTGTTGCGTGACACTTCCATAGCCTTTGGTAAAATATTCTATATTTCAGTTCCCCCCATCCAACCAATGCTATTAATATAATTAACCAAGAATAATGGAAATTTGTACCAGGGAATGCAAATTGGCTCAAAACACAACTTAGAGAAGAACAAGACGTGATCATTCAATTGTGCAAGGAGCAAAGGATGTCAAAGGAAAGAATCATGGGTGTAATATCCCTCAACACAACCCCAATTGTAATTATGAATTGTAAACATGTTTGTTAGGTTGGTGAGCCGAGTTATAATAAGCTAGGAGGCTTATGTGATGATTAGGCCAAAGAGCCTAGGATGCTAAGGCCAAAATTTTGTTTTGTATATGTAATTATGAAAAATCATTAATAAAAATTATACATCGTTGCGTGTAGACCCTCCATGAAGAAAGAGTTGTGGGGGACTAAGCTCCACTAGGTGGGGAAGGGGCTAAGTGTCTAGGAATAGGTGCTAATATATAGGGCTTACCTCTAAAGGAATAATATTTTATTATTATTTCCTAAAGGCTAAGGTTTGACATAATCTGTGATTTCCTAATTTCCTAGGGGAAAGGGGAATGAGTGTGAATTGGATCTCATGTAGCTTTAGGGAGACATGTGTCAACTTGGGTGCATTCATTTTTAAGTGGGAAATTCAACTCATTGTCGGGGATCTGATTCACCAGTCTCACAATTCTGAGGATGGTCACGATACTTCACCATGGAATCGACACTCTCTCGTGAGGTTATCCACCCAGGAAGAGATCCATACTCCCCACTGATGCATGCACCAGGGTAACCTGCAGACACTGGAGTTATCCTACGTATTTCCTGTGAAGCCCGACAAACTTGTATTTTTCCTGAGTCGTGTTGTGTCGTAGCAGTTGGTGGTTGCTACCAACACATTTTTGGATAATCTTGGTTTGTTTTCATATTTTGTTTCAATACCCATTTTCTGTGGTTGACTTCACCTGTGTGTTACCCGAATTCTATTATTGACATCACCTGTGTCCATTTGACAGAAGAGATGAATTTAAGAAGAATTTTGTTAGGCCTATGAGAAAATCTCCCAGGTGAGAGAGTTTGTTGGGAAGTGAGTTCTCTTGGAGGGATCCCCATAGAAGCTACAATACTCTGAGACTTCCGGTCCAACTTGTTGTTGAATCCCAAGGGAAGGGAGGTGTAGTAGCTGATGGACTTGTAATAGTGAAGGTGTATTCTCTTGGGGTGAAACATGCATGTGGGGAATGAGGGTCTGTGGGTTCTGGGCGTAAGTGGCTCTGGGGATATAAGATCCATCTTGTTGTTATGTGTGAATTCCCTCTTTTCCTTTCCAATCCTAGGAACCCCCTTGCCCAATGGATTTTATTCCTAGCTCGGTGGTGACCCACTACTACGTGTGATGAGCAGTGTGTTCTATGGCTGAGAGGTTCATGGAAGGTCTGGACCTAGTTGGTGATCTCCTATTAAAACATAAGTACCACTTTTATGTTCATTTACATGTTGTGTATATGTACATGTGTTATAATTGATGAGTGTGCATGTATATGTTGTTATTTTATGGGTTCTTCCTGTGATTACTACATGTATTCTTTTATTGTTATTTCCTCATTAGTCTGTGTATTAGAAGAATATGTTATTTGTTTATGTTTATATTTATAGGGAGATGATTGTTTTTATTTTGATGAGATAGCATGGCCCAGCCTGGGTGCTTAGGGGTGTGACAAAACGGTATCAGAGCTAAGAGATACATCCTGTAGTGATGTTTCCTAGCATGTTGGTGGCTAGGGACGTTATGAGATGGTATTAGAGCCATGGTTTTGACATTGAGACTAGATGGTCCATGTTAGTGGTTAACGAGACAAATATTTCAGAGTGAATTTTTGTCAAAAGGGAAACATTTCGAGGTTCAGAGTGTCCCTGGGTGCAAGGAGTTCATCGACAGAGTCTTTGAATAAAAAATCTCAGGAGAAATAGCTTGAGTTTCTCATGAAGGGACGCGAAGATATGTTGAAAGGAGTGCATAGATCTGAAATTTGACTAAGTGTTGAAGCAGCCCTCTAAGGATAAAGTGGTTCAATAAACGAAGCTCGGGAGAGATAGTGGGAAGAAATATTCAAAGGAGGAGAAACTCTCAAGGTTTAAAGAGTTAATGACTAGGATTTCTTCAGGAGGAAATAGAGACACCCCAGACCATCATATATGGAAAATTTGTGAGGCAGTTAGCCGTGAGTCCCTTTGGAAATCCATGGAGTAACGGAGTTCATCTATGGCGTCGATCTGAGAGAGAGGATACGTGGCGAAAATCCATGGAATTCGGGTGAAATCACTTCGAGAAAAAACGAGTGTGGAGAGGTTGAAACTACTGAATCCTGAAGAGATGAAGTGAACTGCAGTCCTTGATCTGTAGGAGACATGCGTTGACAGATCATCTAGTTCGGGTGAAAGAACTTTGGGAGAAAGCAAGTGTGGAGAGGTTTAAAGTCCCAAATCCGAAGATATTAAATGATCTATAGTCATCAATCTGTGGTAGACACGTGTCGACAGATCGTCAAATTCGGGCAAAAACACTTCGACAGAAAGCGAGTGTGGAGAGGTTGAAACTCTTGAAGCCCGAAGAGTCGAAGTAATTTATAGTCGTCGATCAGTGGGAGACATGCATCAACAGATTGTGTACTTTGCAAGGAGGGAAAAAGAAACATGGAGTGCCACATGGCAGGACACATGAAGCCGACACGAGGTCCAATCAAGAAGGTGACACAAGGTAGTTAAACTTGGCGAATAAGTTAGTTGGATCAGGCCGGCATTAACTTTTATCACAATCTATCAAGATCAATGGTCGGGAGGAATTGCAGAGATCAAAGTTGCGTGACAGATAATTATACAAGGAGGTCCCGCAATCCAAACCATGGTTTCCCATCAGGGGTACGTGTCAGCGTGGGGACAATTGCAAAACGATCGATGGGTTACTCCAAAACCACCAACTCGTGTCCTTGCAATTTGAAAAGTACTAAAGTTGATGTGACATTTTTGATATTTATTAGTTCAAGCACGGAGACTATTAGCCCCAATGGACGTGTCGCACCTGATTCCAAGGTCCATAGACTTGGTACTCCAGAGGAATTGTGTTGTAGTTTCATTGACTCAAGAACTCCTGGAGGCTAGAGTTAATATTAGTCGTTGATCGGGAGAAGGTACGTGGCAACTGATACCACAGTCTAGAAACTGGGAACTTCAAAAGTTTGGAGAGTATGGACAGCCCAAAACTTCCAAAGCCCAAAGTTCCATAATAAATCCCAACCATCGGTTGTTGAGGAAGTTGTGGACCATTAATCCACCCCACTTCGCAAAGTTTGCCAATTCGGTGTTCGGGAGAAATAAGGCATGAAGTAGAAAGAGCTTATGAAGCCAAAGTTTTAGAGCCCCAAATATATCAAGGCTCTAAATAAGCACCTATCTAATAACACTGGGTCACAACCCATGGTCACATGCAATTGAGGGATGAAGAAAAAGGGCTAGTGCCCAAAAACTGTGATAAAGAAGGAAAAGGGGGTTAGGAAGGAAGCATGTGGGTTTCATATGGATCGAACCTGCGTAAAAATAATACTAAAGACTTGGGAACTTTATGATAGGGTCCCACAAAGATCTAAGATCCATTAGCTCATAGAAAAGAGATCGTTCCACAAAAAGTGCATCAGAGAAGAAGCACAAGTTATAAAGGATCATAGATTTCTGCTCAATGCTCAGAATTGAGAAAGGAAGCAATGATTGGAAAGATATTGGAAAGAGGATTCTAGGTATTCATGCATATTTGAGGATTGAGCATCTTAGATTACAGGAAGACATAAAGGATATTTTTTTTTGGTGACAATCTTTTCACATCAAATGTGAATTCTAGGTGGAGAAATCCATCTGTGATACATGATAATGCATGAAACATAAGTTCATATGGAGACACAAAGCATGGGAATAAGGAAGGTTTTATAGAATATGAAAGAGTTTGGAGACAAGATGTGGCATCTCCAAATATCAGTCCTACATATTGGAGGTAGCAACTCCATTATTTCTAACAAAGTGCACAGTGGAAGCATGGCATGAAGGTCATCAAATATGGCATGAAAAAAATTGATTTTTTGAGTCAGGTTGAAAAATCAGATGGGTCAAGTGAGGAGAAAATAATAATTCATCATGATAATACTAGTGTTGATATGATCAGTCATGGAAAGGCTAAACCAAAATTCTTCAAGAAAGAAGTTGGTGTTAACTATCCAAGGTTACTAAGAGAACATGAATGGAAATATAATTAGGTCATGAAGGAATTGGATCAGAGGGATACAAGTAATAGGGGAATGTTGAAAATTAATATCAACATAATATGTGGTGGCAAGTATGCAAAGCAGACAAGGAAAAAAAAAACTCCTAGATGGAGTCAAGTCCATGAACATCCTAAGATAATGGAAGAATAAATCATGAGATAGATATCAAGCTAATAGGAATGCATTTCAACACTCTAGGAAGGAAATCTAGAATAATAGAGGATTTTTTATTCACTCCAAAGGTGTGAAGGTATTTCCATAAGAGAATGGATATATCAAGTCAAGAATAATTTAAAAGTGAAGTGACTTCTAAAGAGAAATCAATAAGGAACCAGGAAGAAGAAAAGATTTATATGCATGGTTCTGAAAGTAGAGGAGATGGTGTCTAAAAAGAATCCATCTTAAGTAACATAGAGACATGAGTGACAACCCAAAAGGTTGGAGGTGTCACTTGAATCTGTGATGGTAAGGTAAAAGAAGGAAATTCATTTGATTCTATGCAACTAGAAAAAGGGGCATATGTGCATCCTTACAGTACGCTATAGATTGGATAGGTAAGTCAAGTTTGAAGCTAGTTGGGATAGATGGATCTAGAAAACAAATAAAAGTTGAAGGTTAATGTCATCATTATTAATTGGATGGAAATGCAAAGGAAACCAAGAGTGATTTGGCTAGAAATTTCTCGGGACAAAAATAGTCATGTACAGTGACTACAATGAGAGCACAAGAAGATTCAGGAATACAGGAATAATTGAAGACTTCTGGGATCAACAAGGAAAAGTTGCACATGGGAAAGAAGTTGTTGAAATTGTGGTAGAAACAATTGAATTAGTGTTGGTTGAACAACCATAAGAAGAAAAATAATTATTTCATGTTGCAAGTGTTGTTGATGATGTTGCTACATATGGAAGGAAGCAACAGAAACTTGAAGGTTGGTTACATTTGATAAAATAAGCATGACATCTTCCACCGCCATCACCCATACAGGTAGCATCAAATTTATTAATGGAAGTTATGGATGTATGAGTTTTTATTACTCTTTTTGCATAATTGTTGAAGGTAATTTAGGTAAGAATTTCCTTAGAGAGAGTTATTTTATAAAATCACATGATTACATTAATTGAATGCATACCACTGGATGTGGTAAAGGTTGGAAGCCTGCATTAATTCAAATATTTTTAGCTTCTAAATGCACACACTGACATACTAGAATGTCATGTTAATTTGGTTATGGGGTAATAACCAAAGAATTAAAATATAAGAACTTGTTATAGGAATGGATTCCAGTAAGCTAATCATGTATGAGACCATGACATGGTTGGATATGTCAAGGTATGGATACAGAAAGGTTATGAGCCACACAAGTAGTTAAATATTCCTACATTTAAATAAAACTGGATTGCAACCGTTTTGCTAACACTAATGAATACCACATAATTATATTCTTGGTGTAGTGCTCGTCTCGAAAAGGAAGGCATCCAATTAATTGGGAAGACAATGGGAAGTGTGTGGAGAATGTGTCAACACATTAGCCAGAATTCCAACTTATGGATGGTGAGATACATGACTGATATAAAGAGAATTATGTAATCCAATGAAATGTGCACTAAATAAGTATGCATTAAGAATTTCAGTCATGCATAGTAAGTGATAGAATTGTATAGTAAATGCAATGGTTGAATGTGTTTTGTAAGTGCATGCATATATATTATTGCATGAAAATAATTGTTACTAACAGCTGAAATGTTGTCAACTCATGAAGTTGAGGACATTTCAAGGAGGTGTTATACATTGCAACAGGAAAGTTTAAATTCAAGTAGTCGCATGAGTATTGACTACAGGAATTTTCTTGTTCAGAAAAAAAGAAGTAACGAACTTACAGATATTATTGTGAACATGCATATGCATAGAATGATGAGTCATTCTATTTTATTAAATTGTTTGGTAATTGTGATTGAATTTCTAGGTGCAAGCAGTTCTAAGATCACTGCATAAGGTTTTGTACATATTGCAATTGAATTATGATGTACATGAAATACTGACAATTTGTTGGTTGTATGCAAGATGAAGCATTGCAGAAAAAATGGTATGCAATTTGGTGCCTGTGGAAAACCACAAGGACGAATGCATTCATAATATGGAAACAACCAAAAATAATTATGAAATAGAATTTCATGTTTTGGGGGAAAGGTTGAATTCGCTTTTGAACTAAGTTTGAGTTCCTAAATGAATTCTTTTATGGTATTTCATGATAACTTCATGTGGGTGATGCAGATGAGATGATATTGATTAAATTTAGAATGTTGAATACAAAGGGTAGCTTGGGGAAGATGTTGATTGGAAATATTTGAGGGCAGCTGGAACTCTTGGAGCCACGGTGCTCTAAGACTTTCGGTCCAGCATGTTGTTGAAGCCCAAGGAAAGGGAGGTGTAGTATCCAATGGACCATGTGACATTAAAAGTGTATACCACTGGGGTGGGACAGGCATGTGGGGAAGAGAGATCATTGGTTGGAGTGTTGTTGGGGTTTGGTACCTTGGCCTAGACCATGTTGATATGGAAGTCTTCTAAATCAAAAGATAAGTATCAATTCTCTATTCATTGTATGCTATGTATTTCGTATACATGTTATAATGTTATTATAATTGCCTATATATATATATATATATATATATATATTGCATATATATTCTAATGTTGCTTCCGAATGAATAGGTGTACAAGAAGATTGCTTACGTCTATGGAGTCATAGCCTTGTTGAGAGTTTATCAATAGTGAGATCTAAGGCTGGGTGGAACATCGTGGATCTACAGCCAGTCAATGCTTTCAATGAGGTTTAATTGAAGCATGTAACAAGGAATAATAAGCTAAATGGTTTCCTGAAGAAACTCTATGGAATAAAGAAATTGAGTTTTAGTTGCAGTATGAAAACCAAAATTGGTGCTTGAAAGTAGAGAACTAGGTGGATAATAGGCTTCCAATAGCTAAAGCTTGGATATTTTTGAATAATTTTTTAATTATATATGTATAAACAAGTTTCACTGAGGACAGTGAAAAAATAAGGGGAGGGGATTGTAATATCCCCTGATAGAGCCCCAGTTGTAATTATGAATTGTAAACATGTTTGTTAGGATAGTGAGCCGAGTTATAATAAGATAGAAGGCTTATGTGATGATTAGGCCAGAGAGTCTAGGATGCTAAGGCCAAAAGCCTATTTTGTATATGTAATTTACAAAATCATTAATAAAAATTATACATCATTGTGTGAGACCCTCCACGAAGAAAGATTTACGGGGGACTAAGCTCCAGTACATGGGGAAGGGGATAAGTGTCTAGGAATAGGGGATAAGCTAGAGAGATTACCTCTAAGGAATACTATTATATTATTATTTCCTAAACGATAAGGTTTGAAATAATCTGTCTTGTCCTAAGTTCCTAGGGGAAAGGAGGATGAGTGTTAAGTGGAGTTCATGCATCTTCAGGGAGACATGTGTCAACCTAGGAACATGTAATTTTAAGATGGAAATTCATCTCGTTGTCGAGGATCTAATTCACTAGTCTCACGATTTTGAGGATGGTCATGATACTTCACCATGGCATCGACACTCTCTCACAAGGTTAGCCACCCGGGAAGAGATCCATACTCCCCACTGATGCACGCGCCAGGGTAACCTGCAGACACTTGAGTTGTCTTGCGTATTTCCTGTGAATCTTGACGATCTTGTGTTTTTCCTGAGTCATGTTGTGTCATAGAAGTTGGCGGTTGTTGCCAAATATTTTTTGGCTATTCTTGGTTTGATGTCATATTCTATGTCCATACTCATTTTTTGTGGTTTACTTCACCTATGTGTTACCCAAATTTTGTTGTTGACATCACCTGTGTCCGTTTGACAGAGTTGAATTGAAGAAGTAGGTTGTTAGGCCTATGAGAAACTCTCCTAGGTGAGAGAGTTTTTTGGGAAGTGATCTCTCCTAGAGGGAGCCCCGTCGAAGCTACATTACTCTGAGACTTCCTATCCAGCTTGTTGTTGAAGCCCAAGGGAAGGGAAGTGTATTAGCTGATGGACTTGTAATAATGAAGGTGTACCCTCTTGGGGTGGAACAAACGTGTGGGTTGTTGGAACATATATTGAATTTTACTTAGTGACGGTTGATATCCCTTCGGAGGGTATCATGGTCATGAACAACCGTTAGATCTCAAAAAGGTATGGGCAGGTTACACCTTGAAATCCTTCAGACTTCGTATATTTGCAAGTTTTCATTCATGAGGGAAGAAAATCTCTAAATTCACAAAACCCAAAATCCATCTGGACCATGGATCCATCCAGAGGGAGTGAGACCATCTCAGGCTATCAAATACAGGAAAGTTACACATTTTTTCATCGTGAGTTCCTTCAGGGATTCACGAATCGAAGTATCAAGGAGTCAAAAATCCCAAGGTACAAAGTCATGAAACGCAAAAAGATCACCACCGTTGGCTATCGAAGGGGGAGTAAACAATCGATGAGTTTTTGAGTAACTTCCCCAGTTCAGAGTTCGCGTGGAAAGGAATCAACTGCATGCTAGACAACCAAAACCCGAAGTTGCGAAGTGCTTGGAGGCTTAGCCCCAGGTCATAGCTCAAGGTCACGTGAAGGAAAGAGACTAGAGGAAAGGGGCTAGCGCCCAAAAATTCAAATCTTTACTCCACGTCATCTCCCTTCCCCTGAAGCTCGAAGGCCCGAAATCGGAGTTCCAGTCACATGTATCAAAAGCCGATGGGTAAGGGTTCTGGCTGTCAAAGAAAAAAACCTATGTCAAAGAAAAAAAGGGTAGAGGCAAAGCTTCTGAATATTCACACGTAGGTGGCAGATGAACAGATGATAGAAATAAATGAGAAGGATGAGCCTTAGTTCTTGTTTTCTCATGATTAACACTTTCGTCGAGAAATATTATCATTATTAATTGCAGTATTTTCCATTAGTTTCATTCGTAACAGAATCTGAGTGCCAATGTTTATGGTAACTGTAATAAATATATGAACAAAATATATTAAATGAATATGAGAGAAAATGAAGAGTCAGGCAATGCACCAACACAACTAATTGAGAATCAATAACACATGCAGAGGTTGTGGGTAATCCAAGGGTTTTTCAATTAAGACAAATTTTTTATAAAGAGATAGATTGTAGATTCATAGAGAAAGGGGGAGGAACAACCCGATAGCCTTTTAGGTTGGGATATGTAATGCAGTCTCTTCAATAATACTTAACAGAAGCAAAGAGATTCTACACCTCGTTATGTTAGATTCTGTCTTCTTCCCATGTTATCATTTCTGAAGTTTTCATTAATTCTCTTCCCTCCTTCCATTCATTAATTAATATTGTAATGGTTAAAATTCAGTGAGACTTCTGTTGTGACTAATTAAGAGAATTCTTTCAAGTGAATTTTTTCCTCTATTTTGCTGTGAGTAGAACAAGACCTACATATTAATTGTTTTTCCTTATTTACAAGTTGTATTTGTTCATAACGTTTCCATTGTCTTGTTGTGAGTGAGACAAGACCTATGTCTAGATATTTTAAGTTTGGTGTTATTTCTTCTACTGAAAGGAAGACCAGATTTATCAGAATCAGATACCTGGATTTTTCTTCCAGTTTTGTCTATCTTGTATCTTCTATCCACCCTCATGATTTTAAAATGAATTTATCATATGAGATCATGCCTCTTTATTTCTGATTTTTAATGATTGAAAATCTCTCTCAGACCTACTTATAGAAGCCTCCAATAATTAATCAATCACCCATTATTATTTTTTTTAAATGTGCTAAGGCTTGGCTCTCTTACAACCTAGAGTTAAGTCTTGTGACAACATTTTCTGACATTATTGTTGGGGATGGAGAAACAAAGTTATATTCCCTGGGAGACAACAAAGTTTAAATCTATTCCTTGATGGTGAAAAAGGGATAGGATTTCAACTGGCTGTGATCAGTCACCTAGAGACTCCTTGGTTCAAAGACTCTACATGATTCACTGGTGACTCTACTAGTTTCAAAAATTTCAAATTCATTCACTGCTCGAATTGTTGCGAGGCTTCCTCCTTTGGACTATACAAATGTTTATGGTTTTCCAAACGTTGTTCTAGACATAAAAGTTTGGGAATATGTCCTCCCTAAATTTGGAGGATATGTAGACGACAATATTTCTCAACAATTGTTTGAATTTCACAAGCTCATGGATGATTTGGATATACATCATGAAGATGTCCTCATGAAACTGTTCATGTTTTCATTGGAAAGAGATGCTAGACTCTGGTATAAATCTTTACCCCATTCCAACATTCCTTCATTGAAATATTTCCACATAGTTTTTTATCAACATTGTAAGAAGATCTATTCAGCTAAACTCATTTTTCAAGATTGTTGCAATATGTAATTCATAAAACCAAAAGATCAAACAAATTCTATTGAAAAGGAGGAAGAAATATCAGAAATTTCTCAAATTGATAAAGATGATCAGCATGAGGAAGAGTTTTTTGGTAAAGAAGTAGAATATGATAGCTCTTCTGATCATATTCAATAAGAATATCAAACCAAACTCCATCAAGATGAAGTGGAAAGGTCAGAAGGATTTCAAACCAATCACAACCTAACTTGTTGGAGTGATGGGGATGAAAACGCTTTTTTAGATGAAGATCTAGTTTCAAGCTCATTTATATATGACTATATTTTTAATTCTGATGTTCAAGAGGAATACTTTCATAATGAGTTCTTAAATATTAATGATGTCTAAAATAGTTTAATTGTACAACATGATGATGAAATCACTAGTATAGATCTTCATGAAGACCAACAAATCATGGAAGGCCATATACAATCATTGTTTGCTGATATAGAACATAGTCATTTTTCTATGGAAAAATCCCTTCCTTATCGGTTTCATGATCAAGTAAAGGCCTTGAAATATAATGATTTGTGTGTTGACAAAAATCCATTTCATAAAGAGTTTCAGGAGAATTGTAGTCAACCAAATGTAATTGAGATTTCAGGTATGGTCACTATTGTAAATCCTCATGAAAATCAGTTTGTTTATATTCAACCATCTTTTCTAGATCCTCACAAAAAAGAAATTTATGAAAGTCAATGTTCTGGAACTTTCTATGAGAAACCTGTTTATGATGAATATCTAGAAGAGTAAGAAGAGAATATTTCTTATTGATCACACACAAAAACCTACGACAATCCTCCTTTGTTTGATGAATATAATGAAATTGTTTCTGAAGATGATGAGTGGCAAGAAAGTTTGGTTAAACAGGAAATCAATCGGCAACATCATAAAAGAAATCAGCCTATCTATGATAGCTATCAAGAAGATGTTTTGACATAGGATGAAGGATATAAGCATGGTTTACTGAAACAATGGATCTCTCCTCCCTATTTAGAAACTATTGAGCAACAAACTAGTAAGTTTTAGTGCAAGATTTTTGTGCCAGATGAAGAAACAATCAGTAGTGGGAAAAGTGCATAAAGGCATTTCGTACAACTTTCCCAACAAGAGGAATTATGGATTAATTGTAAAAGTGGTGTATCTCTTCCCTTCTACGATCTAGTAGCAGCTTATATGTAGTCAATATGGGGCATTAAATTGTTTATTTCTGACATCTTGAGGTCTGAATTTCTAAACTCTAAGTACCTGCTCCCAAGGTATGTTTCGAAATTTCTAGTTGCTCCTGTCATTTTCGTGCTCAAAGATTGAAGAATAATTAAGTTTTTTAGTCGGATATTCTCTTGGTTGATTTGGAAATTTTCCTATACCTGAACAAAGAAATGATATCAATTAGAGTAGGTGTTGTATATAAATAATCTTGTCTTCGAGAATTAGAGTACAATGGTGGTTTTCAATATGTTTCCAGTTCAGTTTGACATCCAATATGGTTCTATTTTAAGGCATTACGACTCCATATCCCAATGAATGCATAAGAAATTTTTGTTTGGAAGGACGCAAGTAAAAGGACAGGGTTTAGAGTATGATAATATTGATTGCAAGTCACCCAATGGATGAAGGAATGTGGTCTACTATTCTTGGCGCTTTATAGGAAAGCACCATCCCTATATGGAGCCTATGTTGGAACATATATTGAATTTTTATCAATGACAGTTGAGATCCCTTTGGAAGGTATCAGGGTCATGAACAACCTTCAGATCTCAAAATGGTATGGAGAGGTTACACCTATAAATCCTTCGAACTTCGTATATTCACAAGTTTTCGTTCACAAGGGAAGAAAATCTCCGTAGTAACGAAACTCGAAATCCATCTGGAGCATGGATCCGTCCAGAAAGAATGAGACCGTCTCAGGCCATCGGATTCGGGAAAGTTACACAGTCATTAGTCATGAGTTCCTTTGGTGATTCACGAATCGGAGTATCGAGGAGTCACAAATCCCAAGGTCCAAAGACACGGAATGCAAAGAGATCACCATCATTGGTTGTAGGAGGAGGCGTAAACTATCGATGAGGTTCTGAATAACTTTTCCAGTTCAAAGTTCGCATGGAAAGGAATCAGCTACATACTAGACAACTGAAACCCTAATTTGCGAAACGCCTAGAGGCTTAGCCCCAGGTCATAGCTCAAGGTTGCATGAAGGAACGAAACTAGTAGAAAGGGGCTAGCGCCCATAAATTCAGAGCTTTACTCCACGTCATGTCCCTTCCCCAAAGCCCGAAGGCCCGAAGTCATAGTTCCAATCACATGTATCAAATTTCGATGAGTAAGGGTTCCAGCTATCAAAGAAAAAAAAGGCCAGAAGATGAGCTTTTGAATATTCACACACAAGTGGAAAATGAACAGACGATAGACATGGATGAGAAGGATGAGCCTTGGTGCTTGTTTCTTCATGATTAACACTTCAGTCTAGAAATATTATCATTGTTAATTGCAGTATTTTCCATTAGTTTCATTCGTAACAGAGTCAGGCAAAGCACCAAGACAACTAATTGAGAATCAATAACGCATGCAGACATTGTGGGTAATCCAAGGGTTTTTCAATTGAGACAAATTTTGTATAAAGATATAGATTGCATATTAATAAAAAAAGGGGGAGGAACAGCCCGAGAGCCTTTTAGGCTGGGACATGTAATGCAATATTTCCAATAATACTTAATAGAAGTAAAGAGATTCTACACCTCGTTATGTTAGATTCTGTCTTTCTCCTGTGTTATCGTTTCTGAATTTTTCATTACTTCTCTTCCCTCCTTCCATTAGTTAATTCATCTTATAATGGTTACAATTCAGTGAGACTTATGTTGTGACAAATTAAGAGCATTCTTTCAAGTGCAATTTTTCCTCTGTTTTGTTGTGAGTAGAACAAGACATGCATCTTAATTATTTTTCCTTATTTACAAGTTTTATTTGTTCGTAACTTTTCCTCTGTCTTGATGTGAGTGAGACAACACCTATGTCCAAATATTTGAAGCTTTGTGTTATTTATTCTACTGAAAGGAAGATATGATTTATCAGAATTGGATACCTGGCTTTTTCTTCCAGTTTTGTCTATCTCCTATCTTTTATCCACCCTCATGATTTTAAAATGAATTTGGAAGATGAGATCATGCCTCTTTATTTCTAATTTTTAATGATTGAAAATATCTCTCATACCTACTTCTAGAAGCCTCCAATCACTGATCAATCACCCATTATTATTCTTTTTAAATGTGTTAAGGCTTAGCTCTATTACAGCCTAGAGTTAACTCTTGTGACAACATGGGGAATGAGGGTCCGTGGGTTGTGGGCGTAAGTGGCTCCGAGGATAAAAGATCCTTAATGTTGATCCTTGTGAATTCCCTATTGTCCTTGCCAAGCCTAGGAATCCCATTTCCCAGTGGATTTTAGTCCCAGCTCAGGGGTGACCCACTACTAAGCTTGATGAGTAGCATGGTCTATGGCTAGGAGGTTCGTTGACGGTCTTCACGCAATTGGTGGTCTCCTATTAGAAGATAAGTACCACTTTTATGTTCATTTACATGCAGTGTATATTTACATGTGTTATAATTGATGAGTAATGCCTATATATGCTATTATATTATGGGTTCTACCTACGATTACTGCATGTATGTTTTTACTGTTATTTACACACTGGTCTGTGTATTAATGGAATATGTTCTATGTGTATGTTTATATTTATAGGCAGATGATAATTGTTATTTTGACGAGATAGCACGGCCCACCCTGGGTGGTCGGGGGTGTGATAAAATGGTATCAGATCTAAGAGAGAAATCCTACAGTGACATTTCCTGACCTGTTGGTGGCTGGGAACATTACAATGGAGTACTTCAAAGAATGTGGACCGACCATGAAAAATGTATGCATGGCTCTTTCCAGCTCTCAAACAAAGATAAAGGGGAATGTGGTCTTCCAGAGACAAGTGAAGAATCCTAAAAGATGAAATTGGTCTCTCAAGAAAACACTCTAGAGTATTAAGATTGTTGGTGAGACCAGGGGCATGATTAACCTGACCCCATTTTTGCCTTTTTGAACATGGCACAAAAATTTTCTCCCCTCATGTCTTGCTTCATGCTAAGAAAAAAGAAGTATGATGGGCACCCGCGTAGTGGATATTTGTCGTGTACATGTTGTAAACTCACCTATCAAGAAGGACAATTGTAGGCAAAACACATGAAAATTTTGAAGGAGATGTGTGTCCCCCAATTGTTGTCACCACCTAGAAAGCATGAGCGACAACCCACATTCATCCATCATACTAATTTAGCACATGCATACTATAGCCAGTGGTTGTGTGGCAACAACCATAGCTTGTTACACCAGGTGGCATAATTCTGACAGTGCGCTCTATCATTTGGGTAACCACTCAAAGGAGAAATTTCTACACATCACCACCTTATGATTGAATCTTACTGATGACTGCATGATCATGATAAAGACGTTGGTTATGAAATGATTGTGTGCAGTTGGGTTTCCATTTTTAGTAATTTCTATTTGGAAGGTCATTCGACAGGGAATGAGAACCAAAATTCTTGGAGAAGTATTTTGAGATATGGTAGCCGAAGAGGCATAGTTTCCTCTATATATTTTATCTTTTTAATGTAATTTGGGTTGTTTGGAAAAGTTTTGTAGACAGTATAATATTGAATTAATTTTTGAACCCTATTGAAATATAATGCAGGAGTCCTGAGGCTTTGACGAAAACATTATAATGGTGGTGGTTTTATGTTTTGTGATTTATTCTATGTATGTACTTCATGTTTTCTGTATATCCATATATTTACTTTGTTTAAATTGGAATGTTTAATAAGCCTAGAATTCATCACATGGTCCTTTAGACTTCTCCATTTAAAATCTTGTGTTTTCTTCTAAGTGATTTAGAATTCATCTTCAATGGTGCTTTGAGTTGATTTATGTAGTCTTTATTTCACCACACACAATGACATTTGAACTGAAAGGCCCTTGCCTGCTTATCCTTTATCCTCTCAAAGTTTCATTTACCAAGTCATTTATTTCTTTCCCTTTCGTAAATTTGACTCCATGGCCCAAGGTTCTGTATTTACTTGCCAGCAAAACCAAAAACATTTCACAAACACAATAAACCTAGCTGACAATTCAAAGTAATTATTTTTTAGAGACTAAGTCTCAGAGAGATTCCCCTCTAGGTCAGAAATGCTAGTTTCCAGTCTTAAATTTGGTCTATAGGTTACCTCTGTCATTTGTTTCCTCATCCAAAAAAAATATTTACAAGGTGCTAACATCTTGGCACCATTGTCGGGGATGAAATTGAATAAAACCTTCCCTGGGAGAACGACTAAAGCTGTAGTTTCAACCCTTGAGGGTAAGAGAGGGTCATACGTCTATATTGGCTGAAACCTTTTTACCCTAGAAAATACAATAAATAAGTCCAGTAGCATAGAGTAGTAAGAATCAGAAATCCTGGCTGCAAAGAAAGTTTATACCAAAGCCAACCCTGATCGAGAATCTATAGCACCCATGTCTAACACCGAAAAATTGTTGCGCAAAGAGAAATAACAGATACCCGACCCGTTATATTACCCGGGGAGGAACTTATCTTTACCCAAGGATAGAGTACAAAGAATCCATAGCCTTGACTTCAATACACTGTTTGAGAAAACTTTGTTAAGGTCTAAATCAAAATCATACTTGGATGAAATAGTCATCGATGAGAATAGGTTTTGATCTGTGATACCAACTAACCCTCCAAGAATTGCCATAATCCCCTCTCGGATCATCTAGCAAGATCAAAACCCACCTATATTTATGGCCAATAGATTCTCCCATCTTGCCTTACCAACCCAACTACATGATTTTCCCCATAACTATAATCAAAGGATCAAGTTATATGATGCCAAACGTAATGATTCTGCCAAAAATCACTTGGATTGGTTTAACTATTTTTTTGACCTCGAGGAGGTAGATTACGAGGACATGAAGATGATATTTTTCACACAGAGTCTCTCATGGGAGGTCAGAAAGTGGTTTAAGTCCCTTCAAGCGGTGAGCATCCCCAATTTTGCAGCGTTTGAAACATCATTTCTTACCATATGGGGGTGATAAAAAGAATCCTCTCCAATCAATAACTCAGTATAACATTGCAAAAATATCACCAGAGGAAACTGTGCAAAAAAAAATTGTTGGATCATGTTGTCAATGATGCCAATGGTTTGATTGATTGATGTCAAGTGATTGATTGATTTCAAAGGATTGATTGACTGATGATTTATGTAATATAATAT
>SNQJ01S0040383.1:51275-77703 GCA_010110895.2 Picea sitchensis
TTCTCGTGATACGTGAAAATCCTGAATGGCCCCTTCCAAAGATGATCAAAATTTCCATGTTTCCCTTTGTCTTCATTCATCATGTCCCACTTCAATGTCAGATCATTTACCTTGAAATCCTCCTTCTTGGTGTGCTTGTCAAAAATCGTATTCATTCTGTCTTGGTAGAGTTGTGATCGGTTGAAAACGTGTTTCTTCATTTGTTGTGCATGAACCAATTGGTTTATCCTCCTTTGAGCATCATTTGGTTTGGCTTCTTTCTCTTGCAACAATCTCCTGACTGGAAATCCCAATGAGGTGGGGAAAACTTCCTCCTCTCCATATACAATTTCGAAAGATGATGTTGAGATGGAATTTTTGGTAGTGATTTTGTCAGCCCATAGCGCATAGATAAGCTTCTTGTGTCAGGCCTTCTTTTTGTCCTACATGACTTTTTTAATAATCCTGGTTAAACTTTTGTTGGATGATTATGCCAATCCATTACCCTGTGGATAATAAGTCGTACAATGTCCCAGGATTATTTTGTAATCATTAAAAAACTTCTCCATATTCTTATATTTGAACTTCGCTGCATTTTCCATGAGGATATTGACTATGCAACAAAATCTAGATAGGATATTGGTCTCCAAAAACTGAATATTGACCATGTCGGTCGCTTTCCTAATGGGGACCGCTTCGATCCGTTTGGTGAAGTAGTTTGTGGCCGTTAGTATCCATATTATTTGACTTAAGGATGGAGGATGAATTTCTCCTATAAAATCAAGACCCCATTGCATAAACGATGCTTCGACAAAGATATGCTTAAAGGGAAGGGGTTGCAGCTTTCTTTTCCCATTGAATATCTACAATTCGTGGAAACTGGAAACTTCCTTGTATACATATGCAAAAATAATGGGCCAATAGAAACCTAACCTCAAGATTTTGTGCACAATGGTCTTCCAATAATGATGCCCCCCACAATCCCCTTTGTAGAACTCCTTAACAACCCGTTCTGTTTCTTCTTCCAGAAAACAATTCAACAAGATCCCTCCTGGATACTTCCAATACAAAGAGTTTTCTAGGATGCAAAAATTAGTTGCCTTCAACTTCAAAAAACTCACCTTCGTTTTTATCAACCCTGGAGGAGCTTGCAAATTCCATAACACGTAAATAATTTCAACGTACCAAGGAGAATTGATGAATTTTTGAGATACCTGCGGGATCGCTTCTTCTTGTGGATTATTCAATAGATCAACGATGAAATTTATTCCCAAAACATCATAGTTCGATTGTGCCATCAATTTTGCGAGCCCTTGACCCTTAATCATTTTCGTAGGATTGATTTCGAGGTCATATTCTAGCATGATTGCGATCCATTTTCCCCTTCTCCCCTTAGGATCAGGCCGAGTCGGGATATCCTTGATGGAATTTCTAGGCACATAAGCAATGATGCGAGAATGAAGTATATAAGTCCTAAATTCCTTGAGGGCCTTCACCAAGGAATGCACTTGTTTTTACATGATATCATACCTTAGTGGGGAGTCTCTCAATGTCCTGCTGAAATAGACTAAAGGATTTTTGAAACTCATCTCATCCTTATGTAACAAGATGCCAACGATGGTTTGTTCTGAGGTGAAGGAAAATAAGATAAAGTCACTTGTGAAATATGGGTTGGCTAACACGGGAGGTTTAGTTAGTGCCACCTTGATGTATTCAAATGACTTCCTGGCTTCAGAGGTCCATTTTATCTCATTACCTTTCCTGAACATACTCGTGATGTGCTTTATAATCTCGACTAAATTTGGAATGAACCTCCTCGGAAAATTCACCTTTCCCCAGAAAGAATGCACCTCTTTCTTTCTCCTAGGGGTGTTGATCTTCAGAATCCATTCCACCTTGCTGGGGTCTATATTTATGCCTTCATTTGAGATGATGTGTCCCAATAAATTTCCTTCTTTCATCCCAAAATTTGATTTTTTCAGATTTAATGAGATGCCAAAGTTTCTGCATTTATGGAAAACCTTCTTCAGATGTTTAAGATGTTGTTCATCAGAATCATAAAACACCGTGATGTCATCCAAGTAAATCACGATAAACTTGTCTTTCTCCTTAGCAAATTCTATATCCATGGCCCTTTGGAAATTTTCTCCAACGTTCACAACCCCAAAAGGCATCTTTGCATACATGAACGTACCCCATGGTGTGGTAAAGGATGTCTTACCCTGGTCGTCCGGGTCCACCATGATCAGATTGTAACCAAAATAACCTTCGAGCATTGACATTTTCTGGGATCCAACTACCTTCTACAGGATGTAGTCCATCTTAGGAAGCAAGTAGTTGTTTTTGAGGGACACTCTGTTTAGGTTCCAAAAGTCCACACATAACCTTATTTCATCATTTTTCTTCCTTACAGGCACCAGGTTGGCCACCCACTTTGAAAATCTCAAAGAAACAATAATTTTGGTATCAAATAGTTTCTTTACTTATCAATCGATAGCAACAGCAGAGGGTTGATCCACTTCATTTTTTTCTTGAAAGGCTTCTGATCTTCCTTGATAAGAATCACATGATGAATTACTGCAGTGTCATAGACTTTCAAGTCTTCGTAACTCCATGCAAAAACTTCATGGAAATCTCTCATGAGGTTGATATATATCTTCTTGATCTCTCGACTGAGTGTCTTTGACATTCTGATTATCTTAGGATTATCTTGAGTCTCGATGTTGCAATCCTCGATATATCATCATTCGCAGTGATTTTGGGATTTCTGGCTAGATCATTTTCATCAAAAAACTTTTCTAATGGAACCAAACCTTTGGGCATAATGTTGTTTTTAAGTTGCACTATATCCCTTCTGGCTATTTAGTTCTGAAAGGGGTCGTTGTTTCTGCACGCAGCCGCGTTTTCATCCTCTTCACAACAACACTCATCATCAATATTCATGTTAACGAACTCATCATTCATTTGGAGGATCCTCTCCACTTGTTGGTCATCTTCAAATACTTGCCAATATTTGATGTTATCAGGTACTGTGACCCTGTGTTTGACTTCAATTTCATAATTCCTATTGGGAAAAATTTGAATTTTAAACATCGAGGTTGAGGTAGCTAGGGCAACTGCAATTTGATTTCCCCCCCTAGGGATCGGCGACAAATTATACTTTGATAACTCTTCAAGGAGGTCCAAACTAGATTTCTATATGCTCTTAGTTTGGGATGCTTGGACTAGTATATACCCTTTACCTGATTTATGATGAGCTCAAAGTCTCTAGGCACCGCTATCCTCTTAGCGACCAATTCACTTAAATTTCTCAAACCCAAAATTACTGCCTCATACTTGGCCATGTTATTTGCACAATCAAAGGAGAGCTTCTAAGAGAGGAGTTTTGTGCCCACTTTGGGAGGGTTGATCCATACACTGGCTCTAACTCATTCCCTGTTGATAGCTCCATCGAAGCTCATATCCCACATTTCATTTTCCACATGGTTTTTCTAATCTACAGTTTATCTTCGATACTCATGAAATTTTTTGGCTCCCCCTCTTCAAAAATTAAGTCATTATAAAAAACAGAGGAGCCAATTTCGGTGTTGAAAGAGTAGATAGGATGATTTTGTGATATAAAAATGAAGAAGACTTGTAATCTTGAAAATATTTGCAAGTAAAATTTATGTGTTAAAATAAAATGGATCAACTTTGCAACACATCATTAATAGGATTTACTCATTTAAGATGCATATAAACAACAACATAATCAATGAACAAAAAACACATAACACAACAAATGATAAAGGAGTTCACCCCTCTCTTGGGCTACATCTCCTGGTCTAGCTTCCAATGGATCATTTGTATTATTTTCTCAAAGTACTCAAAAATGTTCTTTACAATGCTCAAACTGTCAAATAGAGTACTCCAATGGCTTCAGAACGTCCAAAAACCCCTAGCTGGGATTTTTCGGCACCTCGTTTGGCCAAAAAATGAAGAAGATAGGCTTCCTTGAAGTCTCCTCTTCAAGCTTGCTATCTCTGCATCTACAAATTGCACTCTTTTTCATTCAACCTAACACACATGCTATTTAAAGCGTAAAAACCTGGCACCGAATGCAACCGCACCAACGATGTGAACTGTAGGACGGTTATGGGCGCGCCAGCCCCTAACCGCCAAAATCTCAGGCACATGTGGGTCATAGAACCAACCACATATATAAAAAGGGCTAACCTTTAAAGCCAACAGTTAAGCACCAAGTGTCGGGCGCATGGACTACCCATTGAAACCGTGTTAACCATTTGATAAAACAAATGCACACCAGCTATTACATTGGGTCATATGGCATATACGGTGTGCGACTGGGGCTCCATTTAAAATACAAATCCCGCGCGCGCCCTCTGTGTGGTATGTGTTCGCATGGTATAACACAAAAGACATCAGGTTGGGGCTAAGCCCCAGCCCGACCCCCGCCCACATATACAATAGTTTGAACTTAAATTAAATGCAAATTGTTATAGGGTAAGTAACAATGTGTGGGCGCATTGGCAGGGAAGCTCTTGCCAAGACTTTGGACTATGGGAGAGGTCCATGGTTCGAACCCCACGGAGTACATAAAGTTTTGAACCAATAACCAATACAACGGTGCCATGTGGCAGCCCATGACTGGGCCACGTGGCACCCAACCACAAACCAAAAAACTGCCATGTGTTGAAACAGGATTCATCCAACTGTTGGCCAATTCAAAAATGCCACATCACCTCTGTCACATCAGCGTACAGACGTACGGTCTCTTCCACGTCATCTTGTACAGACTGCCCAGTCAACATCCTTTTTTTCCCTGTTTGATGATTCAAACAGATCGCAATATCTCTTGCTCTGGACATTCGTTTGAACCCAAACGAGCTGTGTTGGGTTCGCAACGACGAGTCCTACGCTCTCGTTCAATTTGAAGCGACTCTGAGAGCTTTGAATTTTTGAGCAAAATTTGATCCCCTGATCATTTTGCGTTTGGGTTTTGCTACTCACCATATACTTGAGAAACACCTCTATGTACAATCTTCTTTCTTAGTTGAAAAAAAGTATGGTGGCATAAGACATGTCCATATGAAAGGTTCCCTTTAATTTAGTGGCCCAAGATCTAGACAACAACATGACGAATTTTGGGGGAATGTCAGCAACCACCACGTCCATGACTATATTCTTCGATGGAATTTGAGATAATGACACGACCAAGTCTTTGATCAAACCAAAAAATTTCACCTTTCTTGAGTCAAAGAAAATATCTTTATAAGGTCTGGTGACGTCCAAGCCTAACTCATCCATGACCACCTTTGGCATGAGATTATGCGATGTGTTTGAGTCCAACGTGGTGTTGTGCAAAGTCATGTCATGAATTTTGAGACTGGCATAGAAAGGAGGAACGTCATCAGCATCGTCAGTTTCTTCTATGTCTGGACCAAATAATATGGCAGGGTGGTCATCTTGGATGTTCAGGGTGTTGGGGGCCTCTTCCATATTTAACATCTTGATTATCTTGTTTATATACTCTCCCTTATTTATTAGCTCATTAAAAGGAACATAGATTTTGATTTTGGCCATTTCGTTCTCAAAATCAAAAGGAGGAGGAGATTTATCTACTTATTTTACGTCCATTTCCTTACTTGCCTTAGGCTCTTTCTTTAGGGACTCTTCCTTTGATTTTCCTTTCTCTATCTCGTCTCTTGTTGAATTATATTTCTTTGGTTGGCTTAAAGAAAGAGTATTCATTTGGGGTTCCTTTGTGGGATTTGTCTTCGGAGGATCTGCAGGTGTCTTTCTACTTCTGAGGCTATAATTCTTTTGAAATTTCATAATTTCATTGTGATATCCCTTCTTGAACTCCTTCATTTCCGAAGCCAGCGTATCGTCATTCTCCAACATAAAACCATCATTTGCGTCCATTAATTGATCGTTTTCTCCCTTTGTTAAGAAAACGTATGTATTTGTATCGTCACATCAATGCATATGGTCTTGGATAATCTAATCAAAGTCTTCATTTGCATAGTTTATTTGGAAATGAAGTCTTATCTGCTAGTCACCTTGATCTCTCTAGGCCCTTTTCCTGATCTGTGAGATCGGAGCTCTTCTGAAGTTTTGATTTCTTGGTTGGGATTTTTTTTTCTCCCTAGTGACAGGGTTGTTCTCCATGGACATCCCTTTCATAATATTCTCCATATTTTTCATCATCAAATCGAACTTTTCACCCGACAATCGATACTTTAGAGGGATGGCCGTACTCTTGGGGCTTATTCCCATTTCTGTCAAATTTTTTCTGGATTTTCCCCAACGCCATCAGGTTTACTTCGACTTCAATCGCGTCACTCATCATAACACCTAAAGTATTATATCTCCTTTCTCTCAGCAACAACGTTAAATCATTGTCAAAGGAATCAATGTACCGAAGATGGAAAACTCTAAGAGGCGGTTTGACTTCCGTGGGGATTGAGTTATAAAACTTCATGAATCAGGCTGAAATTGTTGGACACACCTACCACACTTAGAGGGGGGGTGAATGAGTGTGGGGCTCTTTTTCTAAAACTTCCCTCTTGCCGCAAACTCATCAATTAGCATTCAACATTTATTCATTACCATTGTTTTCATTTATAACGGTTAGATGTGAGCATATCAATAACATATATCAACTGATATATCATCATCAAAAGTCATCACCACAATGAACACAAAGAACAGATGTATGGTACAATAATTTTCTTTTATTCTGAGACTACAATCCTTGGGGTTTATCGACAACAACCGAATGGAATTTTACAACTCTAAAGAGAACCAGCTCTATATGTAATAATTAGCTTGCATTCGGCACCAAGCGAGATGAGGCAACAATCCTCAGCGGATATCAATGCGTACCATAAACAAGTAACCATGCACCAACGTATGAAAGAATGCGTAATCAGCACGGTACCATGTAGTGCATCCAACCATGTACCAAGTATATAAAAATCATGTGTCAACTTCTCATCAACAATGACTCATCAATATTGTACCAACATCATCAGCATACACACCTCACATATATGTGCCAACTCATCAAGCTTGCTTGTCTTAACCATGACTAGTTTTGGATTAGTCAACAACCACAACGAAATAATCATAACTTTTGTACTTGTCTTGAATAAAGATCTAGAAGCCCGATACGATTTTCTTCCATTTGTTTTATACAATTCCTCCAAGTGGCACTACTTGGAACCTCTGAAAAGGATTTATAGCAAAATGGCATACCTTGTTGAATTATGGCTTACTCTAGAGAGCGACCTTGTAGAAGTTCCGTATAAAGTATTTGATGCAATGATCCTAAAACTATTACACGATTTACTACATATTGTACCCTAACCAGCACATTTGGTCTCGCTGAATTTAGATCTGTTGCTTATGAAAAGTTTATGACGTTTTTACCGAAACACTTGATTTTGACTAGTTCGGGACTAGCCACAATCCCTATTTTCCGCAGATAACTCCCAAAATACAACGACCCACAGCTGAATTTTTAACCACATATACTTGGCTATGTTTTCTCAATTTCATAGAAATTTAAAAATTTGAATCATTATAGAAAACCGTTATATAGTGAAAATGGTGAGATGACACGTAAATAACATATCTTAGAAAGCATCATGAAAACATTTCCCATGCATTTGGCCTTCTTTCTTCCTTTTCCTTGCATTTCAGCTTAGATATCCTTGGTTACCTCAGTCACTATAGATCTTCAATATCCTCAAAGTTCCACACAAAATGCTCAAGAAGCTCTCACAAGAAGCTCTCCATCAATACTCCAAAATATATTCCCACAAGAAGCTCATTGATCCACAAAATGATGATCTACAAAGAGACCATTGCTATCTTATTTATACTTTCATGCTTTAGGTCCTTATATTAACCCATTTCTAGGTCCTTAACCATATTTCCTTATTTTTAGGGTTAACCACTTTCTATAAATGAAAGAAGTTCTCCAATACTTTAACATTTTAAATATTCCTTCTTGATTTTGTCACCTTACTTTATCATTTCTTGATTTTGTCACTTCTCTTGATTATTTAAATAATCCACCTTGAATTTGTCACTTTGAATTTATCATTTAAAATAATGTTAACCCATTTCTGGGTCACTTAACCTATTTTCCATATTTTGGGGTTAACCACTTTCCATAAATATTCCTTCTTGATTTTGTCACCTTGTTATCATTTCTTCTTTTTAGGTCTTTGACTTCTTTGACTTTGGGGGCTTCAAGACTTCATGAGGGGTCCTTCATCTTCGTGGGCCATGGAAACTCTCAAACCATGAGGTTATGTGACATTCCACATACTACAGAGAAATGGCATAACAAACATCATCTAGGATAGTTTCACCAATAATTTCCTTGATCTTGATCTTCTTATTCTTCATACAAACATGGGTCCTCAACCTTAGCACACCTTCTAGGATAACTCAATCCATGGTGAATATTCCCCTTGAACTTTTCACCATAAGGGGACCCACTTTGGAGTTCATCTGTTTGTACACCTTATCAATAATGATAAGACAATAATGAAGCATGGGTCCTCAACCATTCTTCTAGGATAAATCCATCCATAAAGCGTCTTCCATGAGGGCTTTCACCATGAGGGACCACTGGAGTTCATCCATTTATTGAACCTTATCAATCATGATAAGACAATAATGAGTCATCTATACATTTTTCCAACAATGCATCATATACCAATGGAACCACATGGTCAATGTAATCATGTATCGATGACAACTCATCGATCCATCTTCATCTATGCATTCTCATCAAGGACAATACATATTATGTTGACATCATCGGTCAATCCGTGCTTTGACGCAATCAATCACTTGACATCAATCAATGGCATCAATCAATCAAATCCGGTAATCAATGACAACATGGATCAATAATCTCCCCTTTGGCGTTATTAAATACCAACATTGATGTCAACACCAATTACCAGTGTGATGTCAACATGTAGATGCGGCATGTTGTTATAAATAGTCCAATGTGAGCTATCTCTCGTCAATCTCTCCCATCAATAGACATCAATCCACGTCAATGTGATTATCTCTCCCTTGACATCAATGGAAAGGGCCATTCTCCCCTTCCGGTTGCTCCCATGGCGAGCTCACAGGGCTTCTTCCCCTATCTGAATTCCTTTTGATCTTCCTCTGAATAATCTCTCCATTTGAACAAGGGATATCTAACTCGTTATAATCTTGAAAGCCACATGAACATATTCTACGGGCATGGCTCCCCCTAAATTATGCTCACATTGCTTTTTTGTTTAAAATGTAGGTCTCTTTTCTTGGTATGCATCTGTTAAATATCTCCCCCACCACTGGGAATCATGGGAAGGCCGATACCTAGGTGTCCCCCTATCTTCTCTGCAGATGAAAAATATGCTACCATATGATGATCAGGATGGAACAGGCATGGGCTTGTGCTATACTGATTTAGTATTGAACAAAATATGTCGGCAATGAAATGAGAACCATGAACCAGTATATCCACCAGTACGTGTGTACCAAAATGTGCCCACCATGCACAACATCCATGTGCATCAACCATGTACATCAACAGTGTCATAAAGATATCATCCATGAGAATGTATCCACCATATGCCAGCGTGTGCATCTACCAATATGCCAAACATCTACCAACATGCCAAACAAGTATTGCATCTATCAATATGCTAAACAAATACCATCCATAGTGTACCATCATACATCATTACTTTCATCAAAGCAAATTATATCAACCATGCGTCAATATGCTAAGATTCCCCAATGATGTACCAAAGTGACTATCAATCTACATGTCTCAGTAATGGCGGCCCATCCATGAAAATGCATGCGAATGAATACCATGCTTCCAATAATACGTCATCAGATATATCAATGAAACTTAAAGAACAGCCATGTGCTCGGATGTATCGACCATATCATGGGTTAGTGTCATGCAAGCGAGATTTTATTTTACATAATCAATGGGTGAGACCTTAGTAGTGATAGCATACGATAACAAACAATGTCATACTACAGCGAGTTATGTAGTCACATCAAAACTCAATCCATGTGCATTGCCAGGCTTTACATGAGACATGACACCTTCTGGCCGAGTGCATGTGTGCGACATGATATTCAAGGTTAGAGCAGCGTGGATGCAATGGTGCCATTGTTACCCTCGTGTGCCTTAGTAAATGGCTGCAGACTTCCCTTCAATCTTTCATTACGGTCTAGTTTTAACCATCTTCTTCACCCATACGTAAATGAACCTTCTCTTTGGGAACTTGAGCGTCCATATTTTCAAAGATGTCTCCCTTTCTTGCTTCATTCCTTCTTCTAGCCATCGTATGTGAAGTCCTCATCATGGACTTTCTTCGTGTTCAGCACTGGGATTTGTGGCCAAATCCGCATATGGTTGTAGCATCTCATGAGTTACAGTGAACAACATTGTGTCCTATTTGATCACATCTCAACACCTTGTGGTGTTATAGAATGTTCCATTATATCTTCTTTCCTTAAGATCTAAATTCAAAATCTTTGTGACCATCCATTACATGAATAACAATGCCCATGAAAAATACTTTCATACCTTTAGCTTTGGTATTACAGAATATCTTCTTGATGTCTTCCTTACTTTATTCTTTTGAAATTTTTCTTTTCTTGTGTAGATGGTTTCTTTTGCAACATTGTCTTCCCTTCTTTGAAGATTTACCTCATGATTATTTAGGGTTCTTGATTTAGCATGTGTATCTTCTCCTTTGTATCCAAGGCTGATTTATCATGGTGATCACTTTGACTTTCAATATCTCATCCGTTGTTGTTCTTCAAAATTTTTTAACTTTTCCACCTTATTTATAGGGTCAACAGTTTCATCTTCAATAGACAACATGACTCTTCCTTTTCATTTATTTTGTCTTCAATGGTTCCTCTATTCTTTTTGGCTTCTTCAATTTTGTGTCTTAGATGGACAATAGTTTCAAAACTTTACTAATCTCATCATTTTATATTCATGTCTTCTTTTTCGTTATTTAGTCTTGTGATCTCTTCTAAACAATTTAGAACTCTCTTCTTGTTCTTTGAGGCATTTCCTTTAACTTCAGATGTGCCTTAGACTCCTCCTAAAAAAAACTTCTTAGTGTTATCAGAAAATAGTTATACATGTATAGGAATGATCATTTCTATACATGTATAAACCCTCTTCAATTTCCTTTTTGAAGTTTAATAGATTTCCTTCTATTCTTTTCATGGGATAAATACTATGTTTTACGAGCTATATCTACATCTTATTCTTCCTTGTAGATAAAATTCATCATCATCATCATTGCATTTCCGGGGCTTTAAGTGTTCTTTACCTTCATTTGAAATATCCTCATGATCTTCCTTTTTACCAATATCAACACATGCTTCTTTTCTTTTATTTGAAATGTCTCCAAGATCTTCCTTTGTGCTATTATCGCGATTCTTTATCTTCACTTGATGTTTTCAAAATCACGTTTATAAATAATGAATTCAAGAGTTTTTTATGATTCTTTACGTTTGATGATCTTGGTGGAGTGGTGTTCAATTTCTTCCTTCTTTAACATATGTCCTCTAGGTTTGGCTTCCTTAGATCAGCGAATTTGGAAGTGCATTCTCCCATTATATAATAACTTTGATAGGGCTTGAGGGTCCACTAGGAATTGTATTAGACAATGCATCATTAAGTATTTCCCTCCCTTTGAGCTGCAAACTTTGACTTGTTGTTCAACGGAACATATCACCGATGGTTGCCTTCCAAATAGTTGTCTGTTGTCTTCAAATACACTCTCATCTCTATTCTCCAAGAGTAGATAGTTTTCCTCATCAAGGAGTTGAACTTCATCATCCATTTGTGTGTCTATGGATCTCCTTCAAGATTTTAAGGCTTGTAGTGAGGGCCACTCTGATACCAATTGTTGGACACACCTACCACCTTAGAGGGGTGAATGAGTGTGAACCTCTTTTTCCCCAAAACTTCCCTCTGCACAAACTCATCAATTAGCATTCCAACATTTATTCATTACCCATTGTTTTCATTTATAACCAGGTAGGCGTGAGCACATATCAAGAACATATATCATCAAATATATATCATCAATATATCATCAACAAAGTCATCATACAATGAACACAAAGAACACAAGATGTATGTACAATTTTCTTTTATTAGGACTACAATCATTGGGGTTATCGGGAATGTGAATAGAATACAACTCTACAAGAGAACTAGATCTATATGCAGACTCAACTTGCATTCTACGGCCTGTGAGATATGAGGCAACAATCCTCAAGGATATCAATCACGTACCATAACAAGAGCATCAACCATGCATAAACATCAGCATGTACCATAAGCAAGTCATCCAACCATGTACCAAGTATATATACCAATCATGTATCCAGCTACTCGTATCAATGAATCATCAATATGTAACAACATCATCAACTATACACCTCATGTATGTGCTCCATCAGCTTGTCTCAACCATGATTAGTGTAATGACTGGTTTTAAATTAACGGCTAAATTCTAACAAATCCTACCAAATGTACAACAATTTCTACCGGGTTTGCCAAGAAGAATTATTCCAATTTTCTCAACACTTACGCAAATAAAAGATTTATCAATAATTAATAAATCTGTTAGTATGACTTGAATTAAATACCTTAAATCTGATGCTAATTTATGTTGCCTCTGTGTCTTGTTTTTTCCTTCCTGCTACCTGCTCCTCACAATCTTTCCATAAGACACAAAAATAATTGCCCAAAACTATTGTCCACCCTTGGCCCAGGGCTTGACCTAGCTCCACGATATCTGGGATCATCACGGCCCCTCGAACCCAAAACCTCTAGCAACTCTGTGCCTGCCTGATCAATAGGTCTCAATCAACAAATCCTGTGCCTCAATCGAGCACACCAATCTCACAGCCCATCTCGGCTCTCACGCATTAGTCAGAGCTCTCCAAACTCATGGCCAACTTCTTGTAGAATGATTCCTCCTCCCAACTCCTTTCCCCATATTCCTCCTTCGCCTTCTCCTTCATTTACTCCCTACCTAATACCTTATCCACGTTAATTATCTTATCCATTCATTAAATATCTTATCCATTCATTAAATATCTTATATCTTCTCGGGATTGTTATGTGATCCCCTCTTGTGTAAGCAACTTAATTTAAATATTATATTACACATTCTCCACGCTTTATTAATGAATTAATTAATTAGTATTTAAATGAATCATTAACCATCATGACTAACTCATTAATAATAATCAATTAGAAATGTTATTTTAAAGACATAAATGGATTTAGCTAATCTTTTAGGATTATATTATTAAATTAATTATACTTGACCGTGTCAAGGGTAGTTACATACACCCACCTTCCAGGAAACTTCGTCCCGAAGTTAAGGTATCTTATGGTACAAAGAACAAGAACATAGTTTACACATTCATAACAAGTAGCTGACACTATCAGTAAGTGATCGAAGCTTTCTTTTATACTAGTGTATATGTACAAGAAATGTATGTGTGTACTAGGTACATACAATTCGTACATGTACTAATAATCAAACTATCATCCTTTAATTATTTTATGTATGCATCCAACCGATCAACCAAGACTAGTCTTTTATAAAAGAAACAACCAATTGTTTGAAATTCTTAAATTACAATTATTTGGTTCAAAATTTTATTTTAATCAGAAATTTGTGGTTTAGTTACATAATAATGAATATTCATATATACACATTTTCTTCATCCAATCCCACCACATGGCGGATCTCCATAGTCTCAACTATTACTACTCATTCGTCCTCCCTAACCTACTTCCAACTCCATTTCTCTGTCCTCTACTAGACTATCTTGGAACATCCATCTATCGACCTAACTCCAAATAGGAGCAGAGTAAGTGGAAGTGTAGCTATCTAGACCAGATTTCCTAGCAGACGGCAGGTCATCATCCACTACAGCTTTGGGGCGTGGCCTTGGATTCTCCCATGACTTGAGGTTTGGAGGACCTGCGGTGGAAATGCCTCCCACCCCTCCTAAATCAGGTCTAGGGTCCACCCCTCTGATGGCCCACCCTACAATGGAGGATACCACGGTGGGAAATGCCTCCACCCTCTCAGCAGGCAGGGGTCAACACCCTACAATGGAATATATAGTGGCACCATTTGCGCAAGTTTTGGGCTCCAGGAAGGGCCGGGATAATAGTGAATGTCAGGGCTGGGTGGTTTTCTAGTTGGCCGAGGGTGGACAATAGTTTTTGAGCAATTATTTTTACGTATTTTGCCAGCAGGGGGTGCAGTGGTAGCGGGGAGAGCGGCGGCTTAAAGGCATTTATGTGAGAGAGAGTGTATCCAGGTTAAGGTATTTAATTCAAGTTTATGCATTGTTTTAATTAGATTTATTACTCATTGATAAATTTTAGTTTTACTTGCGTAAGTGTTGAGAAGATTTGGAATAATTCTTCCTTTATAAACTTGGTAGAAATTGTTGTATTTAATTTGGTGGTGCGATTAGTTATGATTATTTCAAGCTAGTTTTGGATTAGTCAACAACCCTAACTTGAAATGCTTTGTACACTATTGATGAATAAAGATTTGAAATAGATACATAATGTTCTTGAGTGTGTTTATTTCAATTCCTCCAAGAATGGCACTACTTGGAACCTCTCGAGAAAAGGATTTATAGCAAAATGGCATACCTTGCTAAATTACGGCTTATTCTAGAGAAGCGACCAGCAGAGCGTGGCCCATACAAAATATTTGATGAAATGATTTGAAGCTGTTACAAAGAATACTAGGCTATAGCCAACACAATTGGTATCACCCGAATTTGGATCTGTTATGAAGAAGTTATGACATTTGTACCGAAACACGATTTTGACTAGTTTACAGGACTAGCCACAAACCCTATTTTCCGCGTGGTGTAACTCCCAAAATACAACGACCCACAAGATGAATTTTTTAACCACGGATAATTGGATATAATTTATCACTTTTGTAGAAATTTTAGAATGCGAATGGTATAGAAAAAGTTATGGCGAAAATGGTGAAATGACCCGTAAATAACATGCAGCAAGCACCATCGAAAAGAATTTACTTGCATTTTATTCTTCCTTTCTTCACTTTCCTCATCATTTCAGCAGATATCCTTGGTTGCCTCAGTCCTGTATAGATCTTCAATATCCTCAAGTGTTCCACGCCAAAAATGCTCAAAGAAGCTCTCCATCAATACTCAAATATATTCCCACAAGATGCTCTCCATTGATCCACAAAAGGATGATGATCTACAAGATACCATTGCTATCTTATATATACTTTCATCATCAACTGGGGTGACTTAACCTATTTTCTTATTTTAGGGTTAACCACTTTCCATAAATGAAAGTTCTCCAATGCTTTAACATTAAATATTCCTTCTTGATTTGTCACCTTACTTTATCATTTCTTGATTTTTGTCACTTCTCTTGATTATTTAAATAATCCACCTTCAATTGTCACTTTAATTTATCATTTAAATAATATTAACCCATTTCTAGGTCATAACCTATTTTCCTTATTTTTAGGGTTAACCACTTTCCATAAAATATTCCTTCAGTTTTGTCACCTTATTTTTATCATTTCTTCTTTTGTTACTTTGGCTTCTTTGACTTTGGAACCAGCCTTCATGTGAGGTCCTTCATCTTAGTAAGGCCATAAATCTCAAACCATGAGGAGTTATGTGACGATCCACCTGCAATGAATGACAAACACTATCCATCTAGGATAGTTTCACAGTAATTTCCTTGATCTTCATCTGGTTATTCCCCTCATACAAGCATGGGTCCTCAACCTTTCTTCTAGGATAAATCAATCCATAAAGCATCTTCCATGAGGGGGTTTTCACCATAGGGGACCACTTTGGAGTTCATTAAGTTTGTACACCTTATCAATCATGATAAGACAATAATGAGCATGGGTCCCTCAACCATTATTCTAGGATAACTCAATCGCAAGGGTCTTCCATGAGGGCTTTCACCATGAGGGGACCACTTTGGAGTTCATCCATTTGTGCACCCATATCAATCATGATGGGACCACTTTGGAGTTCATCCATTTGTGCACCTTATCAATCATGATAAGAAAATAATGAGTCATCTATACATTTTTCCATCAATGCATCATATACCAATGGAACCACATCGATCCATCTTCATCATGTATTAATGACAACTCAATGATCCATCTTCATCTATGCATTCTCATCAAGGACAATACATATTATATTACATAAATCATCAGTCAATCAATCCTTTGACATCAATCAATCACTTGACATCAATATATCAAACCATTGGCATCATTGACAACATGATCCAACGAAAAAATCTTGCACAGTTTCCTCTGGTGATATTTTTGCAATGTTATACTGAGTTATTGATTGTAGAGGATTATTTTTATCACCCCCATATGGTAAGAAATGATGTTTCAAAAGCTACAAAATTGGGGATGCTCACTGCTTGAAGGGACTTAAACCACTTTATGACCTCCCATGAGAGACTCTGTGTGAAAAATATCATCTTCATGTCCTCGTAATCTACCTCCTCAAGGTCAAAAAAATAGTTAAACCAATCCAAGTGATTTTTGGCAGAATCATTACCTTTGGCATCATATAACTTGATCCTCTGATTATAGTTATGGGGAAAATCATGTAGTTGGGTTGGTAAGGAAAGATGGGAGAATCTAGTGGCCATAAATATAGGGGGGTTTTGATCTTGCTAGATGATCCGAGAGGGGATTATGGCAGTTCCTGGAGGGTTAGTTGGTATCACAGATCAAAACCTCTTCTCATTGAAGACTATTTCATCCAAGTATGATTTTGATTTATACCTTAACAAAGTTTTCTCAAACAGTGTATCGAAGTCAAGGTTATGGATTCTTTGTACTCTATCCTTGGGTAAAGATAAGTTCCTCCCCAGGTAATATAACGGGTCGGGTATCTATTCTTTTTCTTTGTGCAAAAGTTTTTCGGTGTTAGACATGGGTGCTATAGATTCTCGATCAGGGTTGGATTTGGTATAAACTTTCTTTGGAGCTAGGATTTTTGATTCTTACTACTCTATGCTACTGGACTTATTTATTGTATTTTCCAGGGTAAAAAGGTTTCAGCCAATATAGACGTATGACCCACTCTTACCCTCAAGGGTTGAAACTACAACTTTAGTTGTTCTCCCAGGGAAGGTTTTATTCAATTTCGTCCCCGACAATGGTGCCAAGATGTTAGCACTCTGTAAATTTTTTTGGATGAGGAAACAAATGACAGAGGTAACCTATAGACCAAATTTAAGACTGGAAACTAGCATTTCTGACCTACAGGGGAATCTCTCTGAGACTTAGTCTCTAAAAAATAATTACTTTGAATTGTCAGCTAGGTTTATTGTGTTTGTGAAATGTTTTTGGTTTTGCTGGCAAGTAAATACAGAACCTTGGGCCATGGAGTCAAATTTATGAAAGGAAAAGAAATAAATGACTTGTAAATGAAACTTTGAGAGGATAAAGGCTAAGCAGGCAAGGGACTTTCAGTTCAAATGTCATTGTGTGTGGTGAAAGAAAGACTACATAAATCAACTCAAAGCACCATTGAAGATGAATTCTAAATCACTTAGAAGAAAACACAAGAGTTTAAATGGAGAAGTCTAAAGTACCATGTGATGAATTCTAGGCTTATTAAACATTCCAATTTAAACAAAGTAAATATATGGATATACAGAAAACATGAAGTACATACATAGAATAGATCACAAAACATCAAATCACCACCATTATAATGTTTTCGTCAAAGCCTCAGGACTCCTGCATTATATTTCAATAGGGTTCAAAAATTAATTCAATATTATACTGTCTACAATACTTTGCCAAACAACCCAACTTACATTAAAAAGATAAAATATATAGAGGAAACTATGCCCCTTCGGCTACCATATCTCAAAATACTTCTCCAAGAATTTTGGTTCTCATTCCCTGTCGGATGACCTTCCAAATAGAAATTACTAAAAATGGAAACCCAACTGCACACAATCATTTCATAACGAACGTCTTTATCATGATCATGCGGTCATCAGTAATATTCAATCATAAGGCGGTGATGCGTAGACATTTCTCCTTTGCGTGGTTACCCGAATGATAGAGCGCACTGTCAGAATTATGCCACCCAGTGTAACAATCTCTGGTTGTTTCCACAAAACCATTGGATATAGTATGCATGTGCTAAATTGGTATGATGGATGAATGTGGGTTGTCGCTCGTGCTTTCTAGGTGGTGACAATAATTGGGGGACACACATCTCCTTCAAAATTGTCATGTGTTTTGCCTACAATTGTCCTTCTTGATAGGTGGGTTTACAACATCTGCATGACAAATATCCACTACGTGGGTTCCCATCATACTTCTATTTTCTTGGCATGAAGCAAGACATGAGGGGAGAAAATTTTTGTGCCATTTTCAAAAAGGCAAAAATGGGGTCAGGTTAATCATGCCCCTGATCTCACCAACAATCTTAATACTCTAGAGTGTTTTCTTGAGAGACCAATTTCATCTTTTAGGATTCTTCACTTGTCTCTGCAAGACCACATTCCCCTTTATCTTTATTTGAGAGCTGGAAAGAGCCACGCATACATTTTTCATGGTCGGTCCACATTCTTTGAAGTACTCCTATGTAACGTTCCCAACCACCAACAGGTCGGGCAATGTCACTATAGGATGTCTCTCTTAGATATGATACCATTTTATCACACCCCCGACCACCCAGGGTGGGCCATGCTATCTCGTCAAAATAACAATTATCATCTGCCTATAAATATAAACATACACACAGAACATATTCCATTAATACATAGACCAGTGTGTAAATAACAATAAAAACATACATGCCGTAATCGTAGGCAGAACCCATAAAATAATAGTATATATAGCCATTACTCATCAATTATAACACATGTAAATATACAATGCATGTAAATGAACATAAAAGTGGTACTTATCTTCTAATAGGAGACCACCAACTGCATGAAGACCTTCAACGAACCTCCTAGCCATAGACCATGATACTCATCAAGCTTAGTAGTGGGTCACCCTTGAGCTGGGACTAAAATCCACTGGGAAATGGGATTCCTAGGCTTCGCAAGGACATTAGGGAAGTCACAAGGATCAACATTAAGGATCTTTTATCCCAGGAGCCACTTACACCCAAAACCCACGGACCCTCATTCCCCATGTTGTCACAAGAGTTAACTCTAGGCTGTAATAGAGCTAAGCCTTAACACATTTAAAAAGAATAATAATGGGTGATTGATCAGTGATTGGAGGCTTCTAGAAGTAGGTATGAGAGATATTTTCAATCATTAAAAATTAGAAATAAAGAGGCATGATCTCATCTTCCAAATTCATTTTAAAATCATGAGGGTGGATAAAAGATAGGAGATAGACAAAACTAGAAGAAAAAGCCAGGTATCCAATTCTGATAAATCATATCTTCCTTTCAGTAGAAGAAATAACACAAAGCTTCAAATATTTGGACATAGGTCTTGTCTCACTCAAATCAAGACAGAGGAAAAGTTACGAACAAATAAAACTTGTAAATAAGGAAAAATAATTAAGATGCATGTATTGTTCTACTCACAACAAAACAGAGATAAAATTGCACTTGAAAGAATGCTCTTAATTTGTCACAACATAAGTCTCACTGAATTGTAACCATTATAAGATGAATTAATTAATGGAAGGAGGGAAGAGAAGTAATGAAAAATTTAGAAACGATAACACAGGAGAAAGACAGAATCTAACATAACGAGGTGTAGAATCTCTTTGCTTCTATTAAGTATTATTGGAAATATTGCATTACATGTCCCAGCCTAAAAGGCTCTCGGGTTGTTCCTCCCCCTTTTTCTATTAATATGCAATCTATATCTTTATACAAAATTTGTCTCAATTGAAAAACCCTTGGATTACCCACAATGTTTGCATGTGTTATTGATTCTCAATTAGTTGTTTTGGTGCTTTGCCTGACTCTTTGTTTTTTCTCGAATGCATTTAATATATTTTGTTCAAAAATTTATTATAGTTACCATAAAAATTGGCACTCAGACTCCGTTACGAATGAAACTGATGGAAAATCCTGCAATTAACAATGATAATGTTTCCAGACTGAAGTGTTAATCATGAAGAAACAAGCACCAAGGCTCATCCTCCTCATCTATGTATATCATCTATTCATTTTCCACCTGTGTGTGAATCTTCAAAAGCTCAGCTTCTGGCCTTTTTTTCTTTGACAACTGGAACCCTTACTCATCGACATTTGAGACATGTGATTGGAACTATGACTTTGGGCCTTCGGGCTTCGGGGAAGGGACGTGACATGGAGTAAAGCTCTGAATTTATGGGTGGTAGCCCCTTTCTACTAGTTTTTTTCCTTCATGCGACCTTGAGCTATGACCTGGGGCTAAGCCTCTAGGCATTTCGCAACTTCGGGTTTCAGTTGTCTAGTATGTAGTTGATTCCTTTCCATGCGAACTCTGAACTGGAAAAGTTACTCAGAACCTCATCGACAGTTTACGCCTCCTCCTACAACCAATGATGGTGATCTCTTCGTGTTCCGCGTCTTTGGACCTTGGGATTTGTGACTCCTCGATACTCCGATTCGCGAATCACCAAAGGAACTCATGACTAATGACTGTGTAACTTTCCTCAATCCGATGGCCTGAGACAGTCTCCTTCTTTCTGGACGGATCCATGCTCCAGATGGATTTCGAGTTTCGTGACTACAGATATTTTCTTCCCTCGTGAACGAAAACTTGTGAATATACGAAGTCCGAAGGATTTATAGGTGTAACCTTTCCGTACCATTTTGAGATCTGAAGTTTGTTCATGATCGTGATACCTTCCAAAGGGATCTCAACCGTCATTGAGAAAAATTCAATATATGTTCCAACATAGGCTCCATATAGGGATGGTGCTTTCCTATAAAGCACCAAGAATAGTAGACCACATGCTTTCATCCATTGGGCGACTAGGAATCAATATTATCATACTCTAAACCCTGTCCTTTTACTTGCGTCCTTCCAAACAAAAATTTCTTATGCATTCATTGGGATATGGAGTCGTAATGCCTTAAAATAGAACTATATTGGATGTCAAACTGAACTGGAAACATATTGAAAACCACCATTGTACTCTAATTCTCGAAGTCAAGATTATTTATATAGAACACCTACTCTAATTGATATCATTTCTTTGTTCAGTTATAGGAAAATTTCCAAATCAACCAAGAGAATATCCGACTAAAAAACTTAATTATGCTTCCATCTTTGAGCACGAAAATGACAGAAGCAACTAGAAATTTCAAAACATACCTTGGGAGAAGGTACTTAGAGTTTAGAAATTCAGACCTCAAGATGTCAGAAATAAACAATTTAATGCTCCATATTGACTACATATAAGCTGCTACTAGATCGTAGAAGGGAAGAGATACACCACTTTTACAATTAATCCATAATTCCTCTTGTTGGGAAAGTTGTACGAAATGCCTTTGTGCACTTTTCCCACTACTGATTTTTTCTTCATCTGGCACAAAAATCTTGCACTGACACTTACTAGTTTGTTGCTCAATAGTTTCTAAATAGGGAGGAGAGATCCATTGTTTCAGTAACTCATGCTTATATCCTTCATCCTATGTCAAAACATATTCTTGATAGCTATCATAGATAGGCTGATTTCTTTTATGATGTTGCCGATTGATTTCCTGTTTAACCAAACTTTCTTGCCACTCATCATCTTCAGAAACACTTTCATTATATTCATCAAAAAAAGGAGGATTGTCGTAGGTTTTTGTGTGTGATCAATAAGAAATCTTCTCTTCTTACTCTTCTGGATATTCATCATAAACAGGTTTCTCATAGAAAGTTCCAGAACATTGACTTTCATAAATTTCTTTTTTGTGAGGATCTAGAAAAGATGGTTGAATATAAACAAACTGATTTTCATGAGGATTTACAATAGTGACCATACCTGAAATCTCAATTACATTTGGTTGACTACAATTCTCCTGAAACTCTTTATGAAATGGATTTTTGTCAACACACAAATCGTTATATTTCAAGGCCTTTACTTGATCATGAAACTGATAAGGAAGGGATTTTTCCATAGAAAATGAATATGTTCTATATCAGCAAACAATGATTGTATATGGCCTTCCATGATTTGCTGGTCTTCATGAAGATCTAGACTAGTGATTTCATCATCATGTTGTACAATTAAACTATTTTAGACATCATTAATATTTAAAAACTCATTATGAAAGTATTCCTCTTGAACATCAGAATTAAAAATATAGTCATATATAAATGAGCTTGAAACTAGATCTTCATCTGAAAAAGCGTTTTCATCCCCATCGCTCCAACAAGTTAGGTTGTGATTGGTTTGAAATCCTTCTAACCTTTCCACTTCATCTTGATGGACTTTGGTTTGATATTCTTCTTGAATATGATCACAAGAGATATCATATTCTACTTCTTTACCAACAAACTCTTCCTCGTGCTAATCATCTTTATCAATTTGAGAAATTTCTGATATTTCTTCCTCCTTTTCAATAGAATTTGTTTGATCTTTTGGTTTTATGAATTACATATTGCAACAATCTTGAAAAATGAGTTTAGATGAATAGATCTTCTTACAATGTTGATAAAAAACTATGTGGAAATATTTCAATGAAGGAATGATGGAATGGGGTAAAGATTTATACCAGGGTCTAGCATCTCTTTCCAATGAAAACATGAACAGTTTCATGAGGACATCTTCATGATGTATATCCAAATCATCCATGAGCTTGTGAAATTCAAACAATTGTTGAGCAAGATTGTCGTCTACATATCCTCCAAATTTAGGGAGGACATATTCCCAAATTTTTATGTCTAGAACAACGTTTGGAAAACCATAAACATTTGTATAGTCCAAAGGAGGAAGCCTCGCAACAATCCGAGTAGTGAATGAATTTGACATTTTTTAAACTAGTGGAGTCACCAGTGAATGATGTAGAGTCTTTGAACCAAGGAGTCTCTAGGTGACTGATCACAGCCAGTTGAAATCCTATCCCTTTTTCACCATCAAGGAATAGATCTAAACTTTGTTGTCTCCCAGGGAAGATAACTTTGTTTCTCCATCCCCAGCAACAATGTCAGAAAATGTTGTCACAAGACTTAACTCTAGGTTGTAAGAGAGCCAAGCCTTAGCACATTTCAAAAAAATAATAATGGGTGATTGATTAATTATTGGAGGATTCTATAAGTAGGTCTGAGAGAGATTTTCAATCATTAAAAATCAGAAATAAAGAGGGATGATATCATATGATAAATTCATTTTAAAATCATGAGAGTGGATAGAAGATACGAGATAGACAAAACTAGAAGAAAAATCCAGGTATCTGATTTTGATAAATCCGGTCTTCCTTTCAGTAGAAGAAATAACACAAAACTTAAAATATCTAGACATAGGTCTTGTCTCACTCACAACAAGACAGTGGAAACATTATGAACAAATAAAAATTGTAAATAAGGAAAAACAATTAATATGCTGGTCTTGTTCTAGTCACAGCAAAACAGAGGAAAAAATTCACTTGAAAGAATTCTCTTAATTAGTCACAATAGAAGTCTCACTGAATTTTAACCATTACAATATTAATTAATGAATGGAAGGAGGGAAGAGAATTAATGAAAAATCCAGAAATGATAACATGGGAAGAAGACAGAATCTAACATAATGAGGTGTAGAATCTCTTTGCTTCTGTTAAGTATTATTGAAGAGACTGCATTACATATCCCAACCTAAAAGGATATCGGGTTGTTCCTCCCCCTTTTTCAATGAATCTGTAATCTATCTCTTTATAGAAAATTTGTCTTAGTTGAAAAACCCTTGGATTACCCACAACCTCTGCATGTGTTATTAATTCTCAATTAGTTGTGTTGGTGCATTGCCTGACTCTTCATTTTCTCTCAGATTCATTTAATATATTTTGTTCATATATTTATTACAGTTACCATAAACATTGGCACTCAGATTTTGTTACAAATGAAACTAATGGAAAATACTGCAATTAATAATGATAATATTTCTCGACGAAAGTGTTAATCATGAGAAAAAAATAACTAAGGCTCATCCTTCTCATTTATTTTTATCATCTGTTCATCTGCCACCTACGTGTGAATATTCAGAAGCTTGGCCTCTACCCTTTTTTTCTTTGACATAGGTGTTTTTCTTTGACAGCCAGAACCCTTACCCATCGGCTTTTGATACATGTGACTGGAACTCCGATTTTGGGCCTTCGAGCTTCAGGGTAAGGGAGATGATGTGGAGTAAAGATTTGAATTTTTGGGCGCTAGCCCCTTTCCTCTAGTCTCTTTCCTTCACGCGACCTTGAGCTATGACCTGGGGCTAAGAATCCAAGCACTTCGCAACTTCGGGTTTTGGTTGTCTAGCATGCAGTTGATTCCTTTCCATGCGAACTCTGAACTGGGGAAGTTACTCAAAACCTCATCGATTGTTTACGCCCCCTTTGATAGCCAACGGTGGTGATCTTTTCGTATTTCATGACTTTGTACCTTGGGATTTTTGACTCCTCGATACTCCGATTCGTGAATCCCTGAAGGAACTCACGACGAACAAATGTGTAACTTTCCTGTATTTGACAGCCTGAGATGGTCTCACTCCCTCTGGATGGATCCATGGTCCAAATGGATTTTGGGTTTCGTGAATTTAGAGATTTTCTTCCCTCATGAATGAAAACTTGCGAATATACGAAGTCTGAAGGATTTCAAGGTGTAACCTGCCCATACCTTTTTGAGATCTAACGGTTGTTCATGACCATGATACCTTCCGAAGGGATATCAACCATCACTAAGTAAAATTCAATATATGTTCCAACACCCCACATGTTTGTTCCATCCCAAGAGGGTACACCTTCATTATTACAAGTCCATCGGCTAATACACCTCCCTTCCCTTGGGCTTCAACAACAATCTGGATAGGAAGTCTCAGAGTACTGTAGCTTCGATGGGGCTCCCTCTAGGAGATATCACTTCCCAACAAACTCTCTCACCTAGGAGAGTTTCTCATAGGCCTAACAACCTACTTCTTCAATTCAACTCTGTCAAACGGACACAGGTGATGTCAAAAACAAAATTTGGGTAACACATAGGTGAAGTAAACCACAAAAAATGAGTATGGACATAGAATATGAAATCAAACCAAGAATAGCCAAAAAAAATTGGCAACAACCGCCAACTTCTATGACACAACATGACTCAGGAAAAACACAAGATCGTCAAGATTCACAGGAAATACGCAAGACAACTCAAGTGTCTGCAGGTTACCCTGGCACGTGCATCAATGGGGAGTATGGATCTCTTCCCGGGTGGCTAACCTCGTGAGAGAGTGTCGATGCCATGGTGAAGTATCATGACCATCCTCAAAATCATGAGACTAGTGAATCAGATCCTCGACAACGAGTTGAATTTCCATCTTAAAATTGCATGTGCCTAGGTTGACACATGTCTCCTTGAAGATGCATGAGCTCCACTTAACACTCATCCTCCTTTCCCCTAGGAACTTAGGACAACACAAATTATTTCAAACCTTATCGTTTAGGAAATAATAATATAATAGTATTCCTTTAGAGGTAAGCTCTCTAGCTTATCCCCTATTCCTAGACACTTATCCGCTTCCCCATGTACTGGAGCTTAGTCCCCCGTAAATCTTTCTTTGTGGAGGGTCTACACACATTGATGTATAATTTTTATTAATGATTTTGTAAATTACATATACAAAATAGGCTTTTGGCCTTAGCATCCTAGACTCTCTATCCTAATCATCACATAATCCTTCTATCTTATTATAACTCGGCTCACTAGCCTAACAAACATGTTTACAATTCATAATTACAACTGGGGCTCTATAAGGGGATATTACAATCCCCTCCCCTTATTTTTTCACTATCCTCAGTGAAACTTGTTTATACATATATAATTAAAAAATTATTCAAAAATATCCAAGCTTTAGCTATTGGAAACCTATTATCCACCTAGTTCTCTACTTTCAAGCACCAATTTTGGTTTTCATACTACAACTAAAACTCAATTTCTTTATTCCATAGAGTTGCTTTAGGAAACCATTTAGCTTATGATTCCTTGTTACATGCTTCAATTAAACCTCATTGAAAACATTGATTGGTTGTAGATCCACGATGTTCCACCCAGCCTTAGATCTCACTATTGATAAACTCTCAACAAGGCTATGACTCCATAGACATAAGCAATCTTCTTGTACACCTATCCATTTGGAAGAAACATTAGAATATACATGCAATATAT
>SNQJ01S0040383.1:86460-103347 GCA_010110895.2 Picea sitchensis
TCTCTAGGAGAGTGTATCCATGGTGATTCGATACAATCCCTTACTCAGTAGAAGTGTCATCTTGGGTTGCCATTCAAAATAGTTGAATGGAGTGAGAATCATTGAGTTGGTGGGTTGTTACATCTTGTATTACCTTTCATAAAGATGAATATCTCCTCACAAAGACCTATAGATGTAAAATTTTAGAAACAAACAAGGATCTAGTTGCTAGGAAAAAGACTACACTTTGCAATTACTATACAAGAAAGAAGAGAGAGGTAAAATAAATACTCAAATACAATAAGTAATGAAGAGAAAACTCAAACTCAATGTATATTGATGTATTAAATTGAATATCATGAATCTTCCCTGTCACTATTTCTGGTTTGGAGGAATTTAAAGTAAATCCTTTGAACCTTCTTTGTGACCCCTTTAGGAATATATGCCATAGTGTGCCAATAGATTGAAATAGATTCTAGGAATGGTTTGACCAAGGTCAATCTCCTTCCTATAAAGAGTCATTTGGTACACCATAAATTAATACAAGCTTCCACCCTTTCTAGGAACCAACCCTACTCTTTTGCAACACCAATTTGGTTTAAGATTTTATCCCAAATATTTAGATCCTTCTTGAAAATTATTCTTACCAACCTATCTTCATCGTCCTCCTTTATCCTAGAAAAGAATATAGTGGATTTTTGTATGTTTGGTTCCATCCTCGTAGCTATACTATAGCTATCTAGAATATGTTGCAACTCTCAAACTTCCCTTTCATTTCCATTAGAAAACCACAACACGTCATCCACACAGAGTAGATGAGTTAAACAAATCCTCTCACTTATGCCAATTCTAGAAATTAACCCTTGCCTCTTCCATTCTAGAATAGATCTTCTTAGCCCCTCCATAAACAAAAGAAAAAGAAAGGGATACAACTATCTCTTTATCATACACTCTAAAAATCTCAATCTTTAGCACCACATAAGGCATCTCTTTTGTCTTGATTATGTGAACCTCCTTTTGAGATGCTCAAATCACTTCAAAGATTTTTATTCATGTTAAAAAAAAAAAAATGCTATTGCAAGATCACATCAACACAATTTTCTTTTAGTCTTATTGAAAGGATCTTTGAAATAATTTTTGTATAGAAAATTACCTAAATAAATCAACATAAAATAATCAGAAGAGGTTGGATTATCCTAATCCAAAACAAATTTCAATTAATCTTTAGAGACCTCTTCCATCATTAAATTGAGTCTCTTCTTCATTAACAAAACTAGGGAACTATGTAGTTAACTTTAGAGTTTCTCCTATATTCACAAAACCTAGATCCTTGTAAATATTTTGGAAATGGTTGACTCTCAATTCAGCCAAACCCTCAAAATGATCCGTCACTTGACTTGCATCATCTTTCAAATCCCAAATATGTGAATGATTTTCCTATGATTGGAAAAATTGTGATATAACTTCATATTTTCATCTCCCTTCTCCAATATAACAATTATTTCCTTCTCAACTTTGATCCTTTAAGTCCTTTGAGAAAATACCTAACATGTTCTTCTCAAACAAACCTTTGATTTCACCTTTTACCTCCCTTTAGTACCTCCCTTTTTCCTTTCTTTTGTAGACAACCTACCCACTCACAATTTTTTCACCTGTTTTCGTTTTCAAGGTAAAAATCTTCCACTGGATTTGTCGATTCTGCAATTAATTTCTTAGTGGTTGATGAATTGCGGTTTACTTGAATTTTAAGTGAAGTCAAAATGACATTTTCTCATAACCCTTGTGAAAAGAGTCTTGTAAAAATATCTTTGAAGTCAAAATGACATTTTCTTGGGAACCTTGTGAAAATATCTTTGAAGGCTTTGGAAAATTATTTTATAAAGGGCATAACTTATCTTTCAATTTTAATTGAGTCAAAATGGCATTTTCTCGGAACCTTGTGAAACATTAATCCAATCAAAAATACGTTTGTTGGGAACCTTGTGAAAATATATTTGAAGGCTTGAAAAAATATTTTGTAAAAGGGCATAACTTGTACTTGAATTTTAATTGAGTCAAAATGAAATTTTGTTGGGAACCTTGTGAAAGATTAATCAAGTCAAAATAACATTTTGTTGGGAACCTTGTGAAAATATCTTTGAAGGCTTAGAAATTTGTTTTGTAAAAGGGAATAACTTATCTTTGAATTTTAATTGAGTCAAAATGACATTTTCTCAAAGTGAAAATATCTTTGAAGATTACGAAAATTATTTTATAAAATGACATAAAATTATTTTGTAAAAGGGCATAACTTATCTTTTATTAATTGAGCCAAAATGACATTTTCTTGGGAAATTTGAAAGCTTGGAAAATTATTTTGTAAAATGGCATAATTTATGATTCAATTTTAATTGAGCCAAATGACATTTATTTTTTAAAAGGGCATACTTTATCTATGAATTTTAATTGAATCAAAATGACATTCTTGTCTTTGTGAAAATATATTTTAAGGTTAAGGAAATTATTTTGTAAAAGGTATAACTTATCTTTGAATTTTAATTGAGTCAAAATTACATTTATTTTTTAAAATTACATAAATTATCTTTGAATTTTAATTGAGTCAAAATAACATTTTCTTATAATATTTGAAAATTATCTTGTAAAATTTATCTTTCAAGGTTTGGAAAATTATTTATCTTTGAAAAATGACATAACTTATATTTGCTTGGAAAATTATTTTGTAAAATGTTAAAACGGCATAACTTAGATTTTGTTTAAAGTATTCATTAAAGTATTGTCAACATTTATAATATGAAATATTCATTTTGTAAAAGTTTAAAAAGGGCATAACTTAGATTTTGTTTAAAATTTTAGCTAAAGTACTGTAAAGATTTATAATTGATGAAATATTCCACATATGAAGACCAATGAATGCTTCTACTTTTAATTAACCATTATCATTTAAAAAATGATATCATAATAAATAAAAAAGTGTTCTCAAAGATAAATTTATTGATAAATTAAGTGACCTAAAGTATAAATTGATTGAAGCACTTCAACTAAAATTAATAGAAAATGAGAAACGAATTGAGAACATAGTTGATATAATATGTGCAACAAATAACTTCACACAAAAGATTAATGAAACTTGACATAGATGATCTAATAAAAATGATTGATGTTTCTTGTGACACACATGACCTCATCGTTGATATAGAGGAAACAAAATATATCGATAATGATACCTTAATTAGTCATGAGATGGAAACATATAGTGAATTGGTGAAGATGCTTCACAAGAATAAGTAGTGTCATTGAAAGTAAACTTGAATTTTATTTTCAAGTTACAAAAGAAATTTGTCATGAATGCACGAAAGAACATAAGTACAAAATGATCTTTCTAAGCCTATCTTTCATATTCCCAACTATTATGGACCAATCCACTTCTATAATGTAGGATTCTTTCAAGGATATTGTACTTCCCTCGTTTCAATTTAACATCAAAATGCTAAATGCCAACATTGTCATAGAGTTGGTAACATGGAGAATCAATGTTTTGATCTCCATCCATGTCTTCATTGTGGGAAGAAAAATACTCATTTAGATAAATGTMTAGAAGAAGAAGGCTAAGAAGCCAATAATTMCTTATGGTTRGATAAGTTCTTGGCCATGGAATCAACAAGTCAAGAAATTGCATAAGTCCTACCATCTAGTTCAAACACATGTAAAGAAACATTTGCATGGAAAAATCATAAAARMATAAGGCTTTAAAACAATTGCTCCATATGAAKATTTTGGGCATGATTGGGGCCCAATTATACTTAYTTTAAATTGAAACATTCGGTCAAAGAGATATGTACTCTCTTGCACTTAWGGGGGTAGTACATTGATGAAATAAAAATGGTTAGTGGTAAACCAAAACCTTGATATTTATCAAGTCAAAATGGTTATTCATCCACCAAAACAAAACACCAAATACAATGGTGAACCATTGAAGAACAAAAGAATCCAAAATCTTAAGCTTGGATCCCTTCAACAATCTTCTCACCTTGCACCTAACAAGGGGGGTTATATCAATGATGATAATTAGGATTGAATTTTTGAAGTCCTATAAATCACAATTCAATCAACATATTTGGGAAAATATAGCATGGAATCTACATGCCTCCCATTTCTTTTCAACTATCCATTGGGATATTTCTCGACACGTAATTGTGTCTAAATTTAGAGAGCACTTTGGTGATCCTATTTGTTCATTGATAGTAGAATGATCAACCTATTATTATACATCAATTAGAAGAATACATCAATTTATTCTAGCGAAATTACTTGGCAAATGATCAAATTGTCAAAAAATTAAGGAATGTTTAGACATGACAATTGTTCACTTCCATAAATTCTGCTCTATTTCAAAGTTAATTTCAAATGAACCATTCAACATTCATATTGGATTTTTTCACACATATATTCATCAAAGCTTAGTTCACATGTTTTAGATTGAATATTGAATATGATACCATTCTATGCATTACTTATTGTTGCCTTACTGGTATAATGATTCATACTTGTGATTGTAGGGAGAAATGATTACATTGTGAGTCTCTAGACATTCATAAGGTTTCAAACGAACTTCCTATGAGTTGTCATCCTTATATAATGATGAGGTGTTGTCATTATCCTTCAATGGGTTGTTAGTGAGATATAGATCTAGAGGTGGTCAAATACATGTACTATAAATTGATATCACGAGATGAATATATTGTTGAATATGGATTAAATCCTTTTCTGCGAAGATCTTGTCTCTTGTGTTTGTTATATTTCTTAAAAAATTTGGCATTTTCCTAATTGTTTACTTACAACCATCATGAATGATAGCAATTCTAAATTCCACATTGCTTAATGCCCCACTATTATGGTATCACTATTATGTCATGCTATTACCTTTGTAATTACACCTTGTCATGACTTTGTCTTAGTTGGAATTTTATTGGATAAGGTGATGGATTTATAACAATGCTCAAACAAAATTGAATTAAATGAAGGAATACACAAATGCTACAGGCATTATGTTCATGACATATCCGAACTAGTTTGATGTAGCTAATTGGATGAACTTCCCAATGTTGGTTGAGTGTTACTAGGAATTTTTTTGGAGACTATGCAATCAATAAAATTATCCGAGGGGAGTTAGAAAAGAATAAATAACATAACCATATCGAATGATAATCCTTTATCATCTTGAAATAACTAATATCAACTGGATATTAAATTGAAAACAAGTCAATTGAATTTTAATTGAGGTGCATTGTTTACATCAACTAATATTAAAGTTGGTGTGATAATTTGTACATCAATAATTGATGTTTATTGGGATTGGGAATCCATCTTAACACTGTAATAAACAAGATAAGCACTGGGATATAAATTGGAATAGAGGTTTCCATACATACCATGTTATTTATGCACTATGAATCACACTAAGATCATAATCCTTAAAATCAATTATGAAAACAAATATATCTACATAATTATAAGAACAAAGACTTAACTTCATTTTATAGAAGATCCATGTTGGTGAAGCTTGTGGGATATGAATAGTTGAATACTCGAACTTGAAGCATCTACTAAGGGCCATCAATGTGCAAATTCAGGAAGATAAATGACACTTGAAGGAGAAGGTATAGTTGTTTGAACATAAGATAACAGATCTAGAAAAGGACCTTGAGACCTCCGCAAAATTGTTTCCTTAGATAAATGGTCCCTTTATTGAATTCCAAGACTACCTTGCTATTAATATGGTATATTGGGACAAGACAAGCATTCATCTTGTTCAATTGGGAGAGAAGGTAATTCAACTGGATAATTTGAAGGAAGAGAGGTTCACTCAGATGATGGCTTAGTTGTACCAAGAATTGGAAATGAAGGTAGAGGGATTGGCTAAGATATATACACCTATATAAGAGACTAAGGAAGTAAATTAACCTTTCATTACTACTACAGAATCCAACACCATGACCAGGAGAAGCATTGTAAGTTCACCTTCCATAGAACTTTCTCAATATCACTTGGGCAATTTTAAAAAGCATACTAAAGGCATCAATTATGATCTATTAAGATATATGGGTTATAATGGACATAGGATAGGGAAGATAAGTCAAGGAATTGTAATCCCCATTGTAGATGAATCTAGAGTCAAGCATGAAGGCCTAGGTTTTGTTGGAATAGAGGAAAACTCCATTACCATTAAGATCACATTTGTGAAGGAAAAATATGTTACCAATTTGTCTTGCTCATTAGAATAAAGTATATAAACAAATCTAGATGGTAGCACACTACCACTACATCCTTCTTGTGGTATACTGCGAAAGGGAGACTATGAGGAAATTTTAGAGAATTTGTTTGCACCAAAAATTAGAAGAAGTAGCAAGCAAGGTAGCCCGAACATGAAGAAAAACAAGAGGTATGCATCAACAAAGACATCCCTCATTTGTCATTGTTGCAAGAAGAAAGGCCATATAGGTGCAAACTATTGGTATTCCAAGGTATGTTCCTTCTATGGGACAAAAGGCCATCTTGAGGCATCTTGCTAGGATAAGCAAGCCACATACCACAAGTTTGAATGTTTTCAATGGAAGAATGGAAATAAGACTTCCTTAATACAATAACAAATTTAGAGGAACATGGAGAATATGAGTATGCAATGAAATCCATGTAGCACCAATAACTTTTATAAGAGTTGCAAGATGAATGGGAATTAGGAAGCCAAGTGTTGGAGGCTTCATCAAGAGCTTCATCTCAAGAAACAAATAGCCAATAAAAGAGTGTGGAGAGTGAATATTAGAGAGAATGAAGATATGCCTACATTTATATCCCAAGGAGTAGAAAATTTTCAAGTAGTTACAACAACACAAGAGGTCAACTGGGCATTGGGTTGATGTTGACATCAAGGGAAACACCAATCCAATTTTTTCCTTAAATATTGCACTAGAATTTTATCTTCTTGGAGATGTGCCAAATATCGATGCATCGATGTCATTGACATTGATGATTTCTTGAAACCCCATGAAAATTGACGAAGTAAATAACTAGTTTGTGTGATTTTTTCCTCTAGTAATTTTTTGTATGTATTCTTGTGAGTATTGTGGAGCTATAGTTACAACCCAACATTGTTATTGGGAAAACCGAAACAAATGAAGATGGTATCACACTACCACTACATCCTTCTTGTGGTATACTGCGAAAGGGAGACTATGAGGAAAGTTTAGAGACTTTGTTTGCACCAAAACTTAGAAGAAGTAGCAAGCAAGGTAGCCCGAACATGAAGAAAAACAAGAGGTATGCATCAACAAAGACATCCCTCATTTTTCATTGTTGCAAGAAGAAAGGCCATATAGGTGCAAACTATTGGTATTCCAAGGTATGTTCCTTCTATGGGACAAAAGGCCATCTTGAGGCATCTTGCTAGGATAAGAAAGCCACATACCACAAGTTTGAATGTTTTCAATGGAAGAATGGAAATAAGACTTCCTTAATACAATAACAAATTTAGAGGCACATGGAGAATATGGGTATGCAATGAAATCCATGTAGCACCAATAAATTTTATAAGAATTGCAAGCTGAATGGGAATTAGGAAGCCAAGTGTTGGAGGATTCATCAAGAGCTTCATCTCAAGAAACAAATAGCCAATAAAAGAGTGTGGAGAGTGAATATTAGAGAGAATGAAGATATGCCTACGTTTATATCCCAAGGAGTAGAAAATTTTCAAGTAATTACAACAACACAGGAGGTCAACTGGGCATTGGGTTGATGTTGACATCAAGGGAAACACCAATCCATTTTTTTCCTTAAATATTGCACTAGAATTTTATCTTCTTGGAGATGTGCCAAATATCAATGCATCGATGTCATTGACATTGATGATTTCTTGAAACCCCATGAAAATTGACGAAGTAAATAACTAGTTTGTGTGATTTTTTCCTCTAGTAATTTTTTGTATGTATTCTTGTGAGTATTGTGGAGCCATAGTTACAAACCAACATTGTTATTGGGAAAACCATTGGCTATATAAAATCCATCAAGCTATCCACTGACTGTTCCTTTACTATCTAGATATTGAGGCATTTACATTGTTCTCCATACTATAAGCATTGATGTCACTTACCACAGTCCATTTGTATGATTCATTAATAGTTTTGGGGAAGATAAGGTGTTGCAATTTCACACATGAAGGATATCATTCGGTGACATCCCTTGGGCCTCAAAGCCGGGGAAAGACACTACAATCAAGATCTGTCCAAGCTCTCATACCAATTTTTGATGTCCTCAACCCTCCAAGGTCATGTAAAACATGCCAACTAAAATATTCTCTCCATTTCTTTGATATCAATTTGTAGCACGCCCCAGTCTTAAATTGTTGGGCCATGCATGCCATGATAACATTATAACACATGCACAATATACAAAAAATACAATTAACACAAAATTTGTAGTTATATTTTTATTAGAAGACCATCAAATTCATGAAAACCTTCCACGAATCTCTCATCCTTAGACCACGTTTCTCCAAGGTATCAGTAGTGGGTTACCCCCAAGCTAGCACTAAACTCCACTCACAACAAAGGAAATCCTAGGCTAGGCTGAGACTATGGAAAGTTTCACAATGCAACATGAATGATTCCCTCCAAGGAGCCTACTTACGCCCACCACTCACAGACTCTCATTCCCCACATGCATGTCCCACCCCGAGAATATACACCTTCATTGTACCATAGTCCATCGATTTCTCCACTTCCCTTCCAAGGCTTCAACAATAGGCCAGATCAGAAATTCTCAAAGCTCTGTAGCTGTTGTTGGACTCCCTCTAGGAGAAATCACTTCCCCAAAAAACTCTCACCTAGAGAGAGTTTCTCATAGGCCTGACAACCTACTTCTTCAACCCATGGGCCTAACAACCTGCCTCTTCCAACCAAAGGCCTGACAACCTGCTTCTATTCGACTCTTCAATGAACCAGGTAACAACAATAGTAAAATTGGGTAAGACAATGGACGACTCAACAATTACAAAAGTTCACGATGGAAAAAGGTTCAAAAATGCCAGAATTGGCTGACTGTGTGCTTTCTCATTGCATGAGTGAAAGGGGTGAGAAGGGTGGGAAGAATCTAGAGTGAACTCGTGAGGAGAGATGTAAAGATTGGTCAAAATAGCGAGAATGGTGAGTGTGAACCCCCACAATGGTGGAAATTCCCACATAAATTTGCATGCATCTAGGATGACACTTGGCTCTCTAGGAGCTCGTTCCTCTCCACTTGGAGTTCCATTCCTCTCCCCCAAAGTAAATTTGGATAACTAGGTTTATTTCCCAAACTTTAGTAATTTAGGAAATACATTATAATATTCCCTTGGGTTAATCCCTCAAGATTAGCCCCTTTTTCCTAGCATCCCAACCCCCTTTCCATTTCCCTTCCTAGTGGAGCTTAGTCCCCCATAAATATTTCTTCATCTTCGCTCTAAACACATCGATGTATTTTTATTAATGATCTGCATAATTACATATACAAATTCAGGCTCACTGGCCTTAACATCTAGGCTCTCCAACCTAATAAACACATAACCCTTCCAGCTTATAAACATTTGTCTCACCATCCTATAAACATCATTAAACATTATTACAATTCAACAGGGGCTTGACTTTGGGGTATTACAATACCCTCCCCTTATTTTTGCATTGTCATCAATGCAACTCATTTACTTAACATTAGCAAGATTTTCAAAATATTAAAAAAGATGAGGGTATTATGCCCGCATAAAATCTTCAGGATCCCAAGTTGTGTCATGAGGACCATACCAGGTCCATTGGACCTTTACAAGCCCTATGGCTCAATTCTAGAGCTGTTTGATTTTTCGGTTCATAATGCGTACCAGATGCACTTGAAAAACACTTTCTTTATCCACTTGAATCACATTCCAATCAATAACATGATTAGCATCAGGTATATATTTCTTAAGAAATGACACATGGAATACATTATGTATAGACATAGATGCAAGAAATACAATAACATAAGCTACTGGTCCAATCCTCTCTAGGATTCCAAATGACCCACAATATCTCGCTTCCAACTTGGAACAGTTTCTGAATTTCAGGGAAATTTTGTTGGCCTTAACCTTCAAGAAAACATGATCACCCACTTTGAATTCCCATTGATTTATGTTCTTATCATCATAAAAAAATTTCCTGTCTTCGACAACCTTTAAAATCTGTTTATTCTTCAGCATTTTCTTTCCATTTCTCTGAGAAAATCCGGCCCAATCACTGCTCTGTCAGCTGGGTTCTCCCAACTTACTGGTGTGATACACTTTCTTCAATAAAGTGCCTCAAATGGGATCAACTTCAGTGATTCCTAATACCCATTGTTGTAGGAAAATTCTACCAAGTGTAGATAACCTTCCCATTTAGATGGTTTATCCTTAGCACACCCTCTATCACTTGTTTCACCCTCTCTGTTTTCCCATCATATTCAAGGTGATAAGTTGTAATGAAGTTCATATTTGTTCTGAACCCTTTGAATAACACCTTCCAAAACTTTGAGGTAAACTTTGGGTCTCTGTTAGACATAATTTTGTTGGGAATGCCATGCAAGAATGCTACTTCTCTCATATAGATATCAACAACATTGGTTTCCTTGTGAGTAACCTTCATAGGAATGAAATGGGCAGATTTAGTAAGCTTGTCCACCACCACCATGATAACATCATGTTGCTTTCTTGTTCTGGGAAATTGGGTGATGAAATCCATTCTCACCACTTCCCACTTCCACTCATGAATAAGAAATGTTTGTAGCAACCCAACTGGGTGTCTATGCTTAGCCTTAACCTTCTAACACTCCAAGAATTTAGCAATGTACTCAACAATCTCCTTTTTCATGCCTAGCCAATAATATTGGTTCTTGACCACTGAAACTATTTTCTAATATCCCGGGTGTCCAACATAAGGTACATTATGCATCTATTTTAAAATCGTACTCCTCAATTCATTAGAATTGGGTACATAAATTTTGTTCATGTAGAAGAGAATTCTATCAATCCCCAATTGATAATGTTCATCTTTCTGCTGCATTTTTCCTTGTTGCAATCTTGTTACCAACTCCATGTACTGTAAATCATCTTTTCTAGCCTCATAAATTCTACCTTTGAGATCAATTTGATACATGCTAATGGTTGTAGCATGCAATTCATGCACTCTCCTGTTGAGTGCATCAACCACTTTGTTCTCCTTTCCGTTGATGTTCTTAATATCAAAGTCATACTCACAGAGGAATTCCAACCATCTACTCTGCCTAGCATTCAAAGTTAGTTGATCAAGTAAATATTTCAGACCGTTATGGTCTATCCTCAGCTCAAACCTCTTTCCCATGAGGTAGTTCCTCCACTTCTTCAAAGTGTGAACTATGGCTGCCAACTCCAATTCATGAGTGGCATAGAGCCTTTCATGCTCTTTCATTTTTATGGACTTGAAACATATCCCAAACCCATTTTGACTAAGGAATCCACCAAGTCCTTCTTTGCACACATATGTGAAAACCATGAAATCTTCATTTGGATAAAAAATATCTAGAAATGGAGCACTGATTAACAATTTCTTCGATTGTTGGAAGCTCTTTTAACACTCTGTTGTCCATTGAAACTTCACCCCCTTCCTTTGCAAGGAAGTGATTGGGTGAGCAATTCTTGAAATCCCTGCAATGAATCTTCTATAGTAGCTAGATAGACCCATGAAGAATCTGAATTCTGTCACATTATTAGGTGTTGTCCACCCTTTAATTGCCTCAAAATTTTAAGTGTCCATTGCTATCCCTTCTTCGAATATTATAAGCCCCAAATAGTGAATTATGTTTTGATAAAATGAGCACTTGTTCAATTTGGCATACAACAGGTTCTCTCTTAGCACTTGTAACACCATCCTCAAATGATGCTCATGTTCTTCTTCTGACCTAGAATACACAAGGATATCATCCAAAAAGAGAATGACAAACTTTTCTAAGTATTCCTGGAAAACACCATTCATCAAACACATAAAACCAACCGGTGCATTTTTTTAACCCAAATGGCACCACTGTGAACTCATAATGACCATACCTTGTCCTGAAGGGGGTCTTATTGATGTCTTCATCTCTAATCCTTACTTGATGATATCCTGACATGAGATCAATATTTGAGAATATCTGTGCATCCTTTAACTGATCAAAGAGATCATCAATCCTTGGAAAATGATACTTGTTCTTTATAGTTACTTTGTTCAACTGTCAGAAATCGATGCACAATCTCAATGTCCCATCTTTATTCTTCACGAACAAGACCGGGGCACCCCAAGGTGACACACTTTGGCATATATACCCCTTCTTCAAAAGCTCTTCAAGCTGCATTTTCAACTCCATTAGCTCTGTTGTACTCATTCTGTAAGGAGTCTTTGATACTGGAGCTACTCCACACGTCGAATTTATAGAGAAATCAATATCTCTCTTTGGGGGTAGTCCTGGTATCTCCTTGAACACATCCTCAAAAAGTTTTAGGACTAAGTGATCCTCCATATTTGTCACCTTATCCTTAGGTTCTTCCTCCATATGAGCTGCAAATAATTGGCATCCCTTCCTGTAACACTTCTTCAACTGCATTGCTGAGATCTCTCAGACAATAACTACCCTAGGAATTCCTTGGACTAGTCTTGGGTTCCCTTCCTTATCCAAGCAAGTAAATTCCTTGTTATGAAAGTCTAATACAAAATGGCTTTGGTCCAAGCAATCCATACCAATTAGACATTCATATGAACCCAAATGGCAGGATGCTCAAATTTCCTTGGTACTTATCCCATTCATGTCCACTGGACATGATTTAACCATCTCAAAAAAAAATCTCTTGGTTCTTGTATCTAGCTATACTAGCCAAGATTTCTCATGCTTTCTTCTTGGAAAAATAAATCTATCCACAACTTTAGGATCTATGTAACTATGAATAGTTCATGAATCTATCAAAATAGTAAAGGGATGGTTATTGATCATACCTTCAACTTCAATCATGTGTGATTAAAACTCAACTTGCTTGTTGTCCAAGGCTTCATAGATCTTAAGTATACTTATTCCCGTGTCCTCCACTATTTTTTCTTGTGGTACATTGTGGAAAACTCTCTCTTTGTCATTTTTTAGGAAAATCTATATACTTGTGGTCTCCTTTACAACCCCAACATTGAATGGGTGCCTTCCTTGGCCTTTTCCCACAAACCTCAACCATTACTTTCTCTCTAAAATATGTTTGTACTTGAAGACTGTTTCTGAAAAGGGTGGATTGTTCCCCTTCTTCCTCTGTTCCTTCTTAAACTTCTTCTTGTCCTCCCAAGCCTTCTGGAAAGTCGGATTTCCTTTTTGCTGATCATATAAGAATGTTTATCTCCTTATAGTTTCTTCCAGAATCTTGGGATCATCATAGTGGATTTTATCGCTGATGAAAGATGGTAGCCCACTCAGGTACCTCAGAGTCTTCATTGTTTCATCCTTGATGAAGGAGACATACTTCAAAAACTTTAAGAATCTCCTTTCATATTCATCAATAGTCATGTTGCCCAGTTTAAGTTCAAATAACTCCTTCATCCTTTTATCATAATACCTCTTGGTCGGGTATTTCTTCTCAAAATTCCTCTTGAATTCCTTCCAAGTCACATTTTTCTCTCTGAGGTGTTGCACTTGCACCAGCTAATCCCACCACATGGATGCCTTTATTTTAAGTTGTTAGATGGAAATTATTTCATCTACATGAGAATAATAGTTATGCAATTTAAATTACTTCCTCATGCCTAAGAACCATGTCTCAACATATTCATCCTTCTTGTACTCTCCATCAAAAGTAGGAGGTTTGATCTTATTCATTTCTCCTTTCAACTCATCCACCCCAAACCTCCTATGCTTCATGACAGGGGATGTACTTGAGATACTGTGTGATCACCTATGGGAATGATTTTGGGAGTGATGGTGATGTCTGCTACCACTCCTTGATATTCATTTCTTCTCAGGGGTCATGTGGCTTCCTGATTTGTTGGAGCCACTCTCCTTATCCAACTTATTTTCAATTATGTCTATGATTTTCATTAACTTCATATTGAAGTATTCTTTTTGTTACTTTGCCTTCATAATCCTCTCACTATCATCCTTGTGTCTCTCGACATCTGTATACGATTTTCTAATGGTCTCAACCAAATTTATGTCTTCCTCCTTTCCTCCTCCATGTCCATTGGAGTTGGTTCCTTCCCTATCCAACTGGAAATTCAACCCCCTGATTTCATCTTATTGGTTGAAGACTACCTGTGTATCCTCCATCTCTTTTCACTCTGTGCTGACTCTAAAATGATATCTGTTAATTCTGCAAAAATGTGCAATCAACAGAATTTTGTCAGGCTAACTTTTCTTAATAATTTCATGAAAACATAAACCATTTTGATTCATTAATATATATCAGACTTCTTTTCTGGTGACTATTTAGATCCAATTTCCAGTTGAACAGTTATCTTCTATTGTTGAAGACCTTTCCAATGGCTATTTCCATGCTCAGTTCCAAGTTTTGGGAAGGAAGTTATGGATATTTGACAATTTGTCCCTTTTTTGTTCTTAAACAACATTTTGAGTGCTAGCCCCTTTCCTTCGTCCCCCAAAATTCATGTGACCAGGGGATATCAAAAATCTCTAATCATTAGGCACGTATCCTATGCTTGAGGCCTCCGGGGGTCTGGAACTTATCATATGCTCCCTGTGGAATTTTTACCTCAAATTCCACATTTTTTTCCCATCCAGGTTCAGTGTTAAAACCATGGGCTCTGATACCAATTTGTGATGTCCCCTCGGCTACCAAGCTTGGGAAAGCCACAACAATCAAGCTCTATCCAAGATCCTATACCAATTTGTGAAGTCCCCTGCCCTCCAAGGTCGAGTACAACATGCCAACTAAAAAATTCTCGCTAATGATATGATATCAATTTGTAGCACACCCCATGATCCAGGTGGATATCAATGGCCACCCACCTTTTCCAACTGGCTCAAAATTTTTTTCTAGCAATTTTGGTAATTTACTATTTTTAGTAGTTTTTAACTTCTAAGGCCATTTTGAGGGCCTAAATAATGGTTTTTCGGGATTGATATTCTCAATGATAGCCAAAGGCTTTGATTGAGCCCCAAAAATGAATCTCCTTGATGATACCTTTCTAATGAGCTATTGTTCACCCCAAATGAAGATAGTATGAAAAAGTTACGACCTCGGGAAGTTGATGTACTAGCTTACCCAAATGGGGCCCACATGATGTTTCGCACTTCATCTCCTAGGGTTAGGGTTTTCTGATGTCTAGGTTTTTTGAAATTTCAGTTTATTGTAAAAAAGGCCTTCAGAGCCTCATTGTAGTCATCTTCTTATGAATGAGCACATTCATCACATCTCTTCTCAGAGATAAACCACCACCATTCCATGGCATACAAAGACTATTCTTCTAATCCAGACATACGTCCTAGAAGAATAAATGTCGTGGACCATTTTCTGTCCAGATAATGTCTATCCATCAACACATTAACTATCCATCTAGTTGATAATCATTTTCAACACTATTGATAGTCTACATGGAAATAAGAACAATGCCATTCAATAGAACACAACTATGTTTATCCATAGTAGTACAAAACTACTATCCAGTGGTAAACAACCACACCAAGTAACACATGACTACTTAATTAGTGACACATAGTCAGAACCAATGGAACACATCCACCACAGTAGCATACATCTATTGTCCAGAGACATACAGCCTCCATAGAAATCATATCATCTGATATCAACATGCATAAAATAATATAATGATATAAATTGATTCATATGGGCCATTCTTCCACTCACATCTATGAGATCTGGAAGAGAATCTTCCCTTAGGATGTAAAACATCAACAATGAGATATCTAGACTATTCTTCTCAGGCATAGAAGAACAATTGTCCCTAATTTCTGAGCCAGGACCATTCACCTAATTGGGCCATTCCTATGACACTAGTCATAGTGCAAGATGGAGAGAATGTGTCTTCCCTAGGGAATTTATGTCCCTAATTGTTGAACCTGGACCATTCACCTAATTGGTTGATTCCTCCAGCACTAATAATAGTGAAACCTATATATAATGATTATGTCCTAGGGAATGATTGTCTGGACCATTTCCTAATGGAAATGAATGTCCTGCACCAACCTCCAAAACATACCATTCTTCGAAACTTCTCGAAACTATAAACTTCGAAAGAATGAATACCTGACGAGGCAAACCATTCTACTTGAACACTACTTAGAGTGAATTCCAATAAGAATTATTTTCCTATATGTTGAAATAATGTAACTGCGAAGAACATTCTTATTATTATTATTATTATTTTAATATTAGGATTAATCCCCATTGTGGATTAATCATGTCGGTGATTGTAGAAGGACCAAATCCCATTTTGCGGATTGGTCATTGGACAATTATAAAGGGAAGAATAAGAAGTCGGCCCCAACAGTTATTATTGAAGACCCATAATTAATTAAAGGTGGGTTTACCCACCAAGAGTGAGAGGTCGGCCCTGCCAGTGAAACCCTCTCACACGTGCTAGTCTTGTATAAATAAGAGGCTAGTGCCTCACTTCCAACACACAAATCACTTTCTCATTTCTCTTATGAGGCAAGCTGCAATTACCAGTTGGAGAGAGGGAGAAGAGTGGCACATCTCTTGGGGAGGAATATATGTATTGGTTTGAATTATATCTTGAACATTGTATAACTATTTATGATAAGGAAGTTTTGTTGGGTTTTCTTCCCCTAGAGGGTTTCCCAAGATAAATGTTGTGTCTCTTGTGAATGTGTATTTCTCAGTGATCTTGT
>SNQJ01S0040384.1:43661-53678 GCA_010110895.2 Picea sitchensis
GTAGAACTATGAGCCATTACCCATAATGAATACCAAACCCTCCACCAGTATCAAATGCAATTCGAATAATGAATGGTTTCATTAATGCACAGGACAACAGGGTGAGGTGTAGTCATGGTTACATCAAACCTGTACCAAGTGATATGATAGTTGATATGACTATTGAGAGCATGAAACCCATATTGAATGTTAATCCAGTGTTTTTTGCATTCATACATTTCAAAATTAAAACCAAACGATCAATCATAGCACTGATTAAGTCATGATACCCATAATTACATAAAGATTATGGTAGTGAATTAATCAATGAGTTTATAAAACTTGAAGCTTAGCAACACATGGGTTTCCTCAAGGTGTAGTTTCTTTGGTAAAATGAAATAAGAAAAACACAAACTGCAAAATAATTACCCAAACGAAGTTTTTCATTTTAATTTCATGCTTGCAGTCATGAAATTCAAACAAAGCAAACGAAAAATAAAACGAAAAACTCATAAGATAAGTTCAGCCTAATCATTGCCTTGAAGGTCAGGAACATAATCATTTTATAAATATAAGGAGGTGGCAGCTATAGAAAGATAAAATATTTTTGTGATGATTTTAATTGTGATAAAAATCGACAGAATTGGTGGCTGCCAACAAGGAGCCAAGAAATGCTCACGTATCTTCTGATATTATGTTTGATACTTGTGCTCCTAGAGAACTTTGCAGTATATATGGATTGTTGTGTCTGAGGGCTACCATCTCCATCCCATCCTTGGGTATTTATGGGCCACACACATAATGTCCAGGAGGTATGAGGACTTATGGAAACTTGAGAAGGTTGCAGGCCGGTCTTCTACGACTGTGGTGAGAGCTATTGTAAGATTTGTTGATAAAATGGTGTACCAATTGAACAACAATCCCTCATTTTCACAATAATAAATCAATGGCATGTATAATAGGGAGAATTGGGATGCATCTAGTTCGCCATATAGCCGACACAACATAGCCACCATATATTGATAGGGTCTACTCAAGGAAATTGTTGGGTAACCTCCCTTGGGCCTGTGCTTGAACTGTTTGTCAGGTTTGCACCATTTGGGGCATAGTTATTTAGTTGTGTGTTGGAACTCATCAAGAAGTTTATTGTCTAGTTTGTTGACTCCTTTTTCAAGGTGATAACATTTTTCCAGGTTGTCAGGTCGAAATGACACTATGGGTTCCCCCCAACATTGCAAACATATTTGTCTCCTAGATCAGAATGTTTTATGATCAAGTTGATGGCATCGACATAAGGGAAGATAACATTTCAGACTGCGACTTTGAATATTCCATATCTATGGATATTTTTTAATATCTTTACCTCATCTTGGTCTTCGGATTTGGTGGGGAAATTTGATTTCTTGAACATGTTATACACATCACCCCACTTGAGTGTCTCTCCCTCCTTTTCCAAGATTCCAGAGTTGTCATCATATCTGGCTCCGACCACGTCTAGTTCATCTTGGATATGTTGATCGCTACCAAAGGCCTCGGTGACTAGTGCCTTGCTTGTTGCTTTTTTGGGAGCCATATTTGGACCTGCAATTAAAAGGTGGGATTATTGTGAAGACTAAGATATAACTGATACAAAAATTAATCTAAGTATATTGAAATACCCAAGGACTTACTTGAGATAATTCATGGTGGGAGATCATCATCAGAAGACGATAAAATGGTAGCAGGAATAGTGGGTAATCTAGTAGAATTCAGGGAAGAAAAAGTCTTAAAATATGCTTAAAAGTCAAAATGGAGTAGTTAATATAAACTTCTTCAGTGTAAATAGGAGTCGGAAACACTTCTCCTGAACGCCATTGACAAGGTCAAGGTTAAAGGCTCTGAAAGGTATCGGGTGATTTGATGTTAAGGCTATCGATGGGGTGGAAAGGTTGCAGCAGGTTTGAGCTTAACTGCTCAGATACGTTGGAGGAGTTGATAGTAACTCCTCTGATGTATCGAAGGAGTTGGGAAAAAGTGTTCTGAATGGTTATAACACATATCAAGGGAGTTTAAATAAACTTTACTGAAAATTGTCGGACCTATTTGGGAGAAGTTTCCCGATGGTATCTAAAATTTTGGCACCAGGATTGTTGATTTACCATGGGCAATATTTGAAGTTAGTTAAGTCTCAAAAGGGTTTAGGTTTGATGTTCTCTTTTAGAAATTTGAGAATGTCAACCATGTGGGATAGCCACTATATCCACAGTGGGAGAAGTCACTTTAAGGTTTTATGGTTGCACTAAAGACAAGTCCACAGTCATGTAAGTTAGTGTCGTGGAAAATTTTTGGTATGTCGAGCTAGATTCGAGAGGTCTTCAAGGCATGGGAAGTTTGGGCACGTTCATGGGGTGAAGAGAAGGTGGTTGGCATGAGGGATAGGAGGGTCTGGATTATAACAGAACTATGAAACAACCCTAGTTTTAAAGAATAGAAAAGAAAGGTATTTAGGGCTTACCTGGAACTCCCCGACAAGTGGAGGATTGTAATTGGTTGAGGATGAGGAAATTGTGGCTCAGCGCGCTCTTGCTTGGGGACTGTCCTTTTCTCCTTGGTGTTCAGTGATATAATGAGGATGGGGGGGTAAGATGCATACTTATAACTTTGGCAATCATGGAAATAAATGTGGTAGCTGACATCATTAAAAATCGGTGAAGTTCTTAGTAAGTCCTCTGATGTACATTGGAGGACTTCGTGGGAAGTCCTCGGATGTGTGTCAGAGGAATTAGCATAAAACATGTGGGAGTCAGATGAACAAGTTTGAAACAACTCCTCCGATGAAATCAAACCGGTTGACACTAACTCCTTCGATTTCATCGGAGGAGTTGCAAGTAAGTTAGGTGATGAGTGATGGTCGGTCAGAGGAAAAACAACAAACTCATCAAATCTTATCGATAGAGTTAGTGATAAATCCTCTAATGTTTATCGAAGAAGTTGAAGGTAACTCCTTTGATGTACATCGGAGAATTTTTCATCAATTTTTCCAAAAATATAGAAAATTTGATTTGGTGAAGCTTGGGGAACAATTTTTAGAGCAAGATGAAGAAACTCTCGCAGGAGATTTTCAAGGTCAAAAAATACAAGGGGCGCCATTATCTTGAGAGGATTTTGCAAATAGATTTCAAGAAAATGGAGGGTTGCAGTGCCTGGCACAACACCTTGGTGTAAAACACCATACATGTGTACATACATATTACAAGTGTAGGCTCTTCGACCTTTAATCAACATATAGGCTCTCTGGCCTAATATCACAGAGAAAATCCAACCCAAAACATATATACATAGGAAGTCCAGCGTAAATCCATACATAATGATTTCATAATTCAGTAACCCTTACAACAATTCTAAACAGAAATCTCTCATTCCCCTCAGTTTGCACAATGCAAGGAAGTGTTCCCCCTTCTCTACATCATAGTCCATCATGTTGCATCACTTCCCTCCAAGGCTCCAACACAGACCAACCAATAAGTCTTAGATTTGTGGCTCTAAGAATTATAGCTGCAACAACTTTCACAATTTGTCAATTCCCACAACAATTCAAACCAATGGGCTCTCTTTCCCATCAATCTAAACAACCCAAGGAATTATACCCCTTCTCTACACCACAGTCCCTCAGGTTGTACCACTTCCCTTTAGGGCACCAATACAAGTTCATATAGGAAGTCTCAAATATGTGACTCCAGGAACTCTTGCTATGAAAAAGGAATCCCCAAACCTTCAAATAGTTGCAGATGTACCTCTCACATTGCATCCTTTAGCTCCATTTTTCTTCTTCCGAGCTACAACAAATCCACTAGACTTTACTCATTCCATTCCTTTGTCCTTGAGATCTATTTCCTTCTAGTGTTCTTCTTTCCAATTATTCACTCATGTCTTTTTTCTTTAGTTGCTCCTATAGAAGCCATCAATAAATATACATGTTATAGCCATTATCATGTAACACACCCAACCCCCTAAGCATCATCAGGGAAAAGGGATGTAAAAATTATCAATTATTTCCTCTAACTTATTGTTCTTATAAGTAACTCCAAGTCCAAATATGAGATGATAACCCAAATTTACTCCTCGAGAGCTTTCCAACGACTATAATAAGCTAAAATCCGAGTTCATGTTAGAAAGTTATGACCTCTTAAAGTTTTTAGGTTCTCTTCTCGCCAAAACCTCCTCGGGTACATGTGGCACCCACATAGATTCTTGTCACATGTGCCATATGACGTGCCACAACTCGACTACTGACGTGGTGGGACATGTGTCCTCTGATGTGGTATGTCATGACCAATGAATGATGGACAGACGAAACTCGAATGCAAAACCAAACGAAGATCCAGAAATCCAAAATCCATATTTCCTTTTAAATAACTCATAAGCAATTGTCTAGATATCTAGATAATTTCACACTCGCCCTAGAATATTGCAATGGAACCCTTCCACATCCGAAAATTCATGGATCCAAATTTCCCTATAAATTAACACCAACATTCTTCTAAGTTCCAGATGGTCTGGATATCTTGCTTGTAGACCTCTCGAGCTTACCTTGGAACATTTTCATGGAACCCTGAGACATATGAAAATATGGATTTTCTTAAAACTCCATTTAACAAAAATACCACATTCAAATGTGGAACCCTAACTGGGAACTTTGGTACAACCGAAAATCCAAGATCCAAAGAAACTTAAAAATCCCTTTTAGACGAAATTTGGATCTAGATGTCCAGTTGGCATGACTTGATATGAAGATTGACGAGGCATGACATGTGACCATTGACGTCATGGTGGAAATATTTGTTGGAACCATGAGACATCTCATATTCATGATTTCTTATAATTCAATTTAATGAAAAAGATGGATTTATGTATGTTGATGTCACTATGGCATCCTAGCCCTTCACGAAACCTTACTATGGAACCTTGAATCATCCAGAAATCTGGGATCCGTAGAAATCTTGATGCAATATGATCAAAAGTTTAAGATTTCAAATATGATGTCACATGTCCGACATGTTTCATGACACATGGACCAATCGCGACGCAACACATACTTGTTGAAATCACCAAGATTTTGTCAAGGAACTCAACCAGCTGAAACCCTACCACTGAAGCCTTGACCTATCTGGATATCCAGGATCTAGAGAATTCTTAGTGTTGATTTATAGAAAAATCCGAATTTTTGGACCTTCGGATATGATGTCATCAAAAACACATGGCCAAAAATATGTCAACACACGTGGACCCTGACACATGGACTTCAAACACTACAGGAATCTCTGGGCATGGAACTATGACCTGGAACCATGACCCATCCGAGAATTCAGGATCTGAGATTTCTTAAATGTCGGCTTATTAGAAAAGTCATATTTTTGGATCCATTACTTTTCATGGAACCCCGCATCTCAACATAATCAAACAATAGGGATCCTCTTGATCCAATGACTAAGATTAAACCTGGGCACAAAAGTGCTTGAGCATTAACCAGGTCCTTTTGACCTACTCTAATCCTACACTTACATGTGTCCCTCTCGCATGGTTCTCTAACCACCACCTAGCATAACACATCATCCACACATGCGCATCTCCTTCACTTCACAAGCTTGTAAAGGAAAAAGGTTGGTCAGAACCTAGAACTAGAACCGTGCCCATTCGAGAATCTAGAATCTGGGAAAATCTTAATGCAACCTTATTGGAAAGTATGGATTTCTAAATGTGATGTCACCATACTTAAACGACGAGGAAAACTGGCCACTAAACTATGACCATCTAGATGTCTAGGATTTGTTAAGGGCTAGGTTAAATAAAATCCTAATTTCGGATCTTCTGATATCCATGATGTGGTGCATCCGAATATCTAGGATCTGAAACTTCTCAAAATGTGATTTATTCAGAGAAATTGATATCTAGATCCAAGGTTTCCTTCTCCCTATTCTGACTAATTCGCCTCCTATGTAAACCCACTACGATCCATTTATTTTCAACCTTACTCAATCTCCAGTCGATTTCCCATGGATTTGCAGGTTCTAAGCCTAAAAATACTCATGTGTTTGTGATAATACAACTTCCAAGAAAACAACCAAGGAACTCATTCTAACTCGAACCTACTGGCCTAATGCTCTTGATATTCAAGAGATACCCGCAAGGGAACTTACCATAATCAACCAAGTCATAACCAAGTTGTGGCCTGCACCAGAAAACTGGGACCCTAGGTAACCCAATAGTCCTTGTGAATGAACAATTCAGCACACACACACTCAAAAATTGCACTCGTTTCATCTCAGACTTCAAAGAGAGAAGAAATAGTAAGGAAATTGAATTTCATTCAGATAACACAGGTTGTGTACTCATTTTAATTCCCTTATATTTGCTCATAATTCTATACAATTTTATGAATTGCATAAGCATAGAAACTCTTACAGTTTTGAGAAAGAATATAACTATATAGGGTATGAAAATCCCTCATCTATAAAATTTGATGTCCAGACCAAATAACTGAGGGGAAATAATTTTCCACCCAACCGTAGGCTCTACTACACTTATAATTTTTGTAGTAGTCCACCCCCATTCCAGACCATGATACCACCAAGGAACTTGGGTTTCTCTCAGGAAAATTCAAGAAAATGAATGCCACTCTCCTTCATAGGTAACCAATGGTAAAGACCCTTGTTCCTAGTAGACCTAGGGCCTCCACAAATATCTCAGGTTCCTTCCTCGTTGGCCTCAATTGCATAATGGAATCCCTTCATTTCTTCTACAGTCCCTCAACACTCTCCCTGGTCATTGCCAAATCATATCCCAACAAGCATCAAATTCACATCCCTCTATGCTTAGGTCAATTTTTGGGTTTTCTCTGCTTGAGATTCATAGAAGCTCCCTTACTCTATATCTCCCTCCTCTTCTTCTTCCTCTACTTGTCTTCTTTTGGGTTCCCTTTCCCCCATTCTACATACTCTTCCCCCCTTCTTTCCTAAAAGGTTCCCGATTTTCCTCGTTGCTTCTGTCAAAGGCATTCATGGGTCAAACCCAAAAATGAGGTGGGTTCTTGGTTGTACTTCAGGATGACAACCTTTATTTGTTCCATCCATTTATCCATACCATCATTAAGGTAGGAAGTTGGTTTCTAAACTATCAGGCCTCCTTTCATTAACTAAATTTGGGAAAAGAAGAAGAGAGGGAAAACAAATTCAAATATGAATTATGGAAAAATAGGCAAAAAGGCTCTTTGGTGAAGGTTATCTTCTTGGAAGGTAAGGAAATATACAAACCCCTCACCAATTTCCACTTGTGGTATCGTGGCTAGTACATTGCGCTTCCCCCTTCAGTCAGTTGTTATGGAAGTTTTTCATTAAACAAAACATATTTACACTATTTGTTTTTTCTAGTCTTTAAGTCATAATAATAATTACAGACTAGGGGAAAACAAGGTGTTACATATCATATAAAAATTATCTTTTCCATAGGAATCCTCAACTCCACAATGTAACATTTATTCAAAAATAAGTTTGTAACCATAAATCAATACTTATTTGTATGGCTATCACGTGCTTCACAAAGTGGCCATGGGAAAGAATCCAGCTCACTATCCTTTTTTCGACACACCCTCATGATTTCAGCCACTATGCCATATGCATTATTAACTTTCCTCTTCCCTTATATACTCACCTTCCAGGCTCAAGCATCCCCTTCACTGCTACACAATCCCTCAAGCTATCCATCATTTTCCAAGGTGTTCTCGTGCAAAAGGAGCACCAACTTACTACTAGACTTCCACTAGAAGTCCATAACCTAGGGTAATCACAGGGTTCCAGTGTCATAACAATAGGCTTATTCCTGAGATTTTCAACTTCAATAGTCATTATCCCATCTATATTACACACATACAATAATCATGAGATATAATCATAACAATTCCACTTATTAATTTACATATTTGTTTCATATAGGGAACCAAATTTCCCAACTATGAGATTTCCTCTCATAATGTTTGGCTCTTGCAATAGTATGTATCAGTCTCCCTTATGGGATTACACCATTTCCATAACCAAGACCATTCTTCCTACAATTTTTCTCAACTTTCATTTAGCCAAACCAATTGTGAGTATTCATGCACATAATATTTTTATTATGCATTTACAATATCCCACTAAGTGATCTCAGAATTGTACCTTATTGTTAAGAACCTAACCCCTCACGTAGGTAAAATAATATATTATGATGTAATAAAGGTCGATATTAATAAGACCTAGCAATAAGGAAGAATAAGTCGAATGTAAGAATACCTAATAGAAGCTTTCGCTTCTACAAGGATCTTCCTCTAGATGGTTCTTTTGATAGACATATTTAGTATAAATAGGAGTTGAGGGTATGAGAATTGTTGTCTTCGATATTATTATAATAGATCTCTACTCGACTGGAGGTTGCCCCCTCGAAGAGGCAAGTGAACATTTCTCTTAGTAATCGAAGTGCTCTTTCTGGTGTTATTCTGTTATCATTTCAGTATTATTGTGGTGTTATTCTGGTTATATTGTTGTTCATCTGCCATTTCTAGCATTTTATTTTTGTTCTCCATACTTTTTACATACGGAATATTACAAGTGGTATCAGAGCACTTTCCTCGGCAGAAAATTGTGGGTAAATTTTTTTCAGGGTAGAGACGTATCCCGGCATCTTTAAGATACAAAAATTTGTCATTAAGCGCATAAACTTGCAATCGGGGATTCATACACGTAAGAAATACAAGTGGTACTTAAGCACACAATTGTTGGCCACCCTTGTAACCCATGTTGGTACCCCTTCGAGTGGTAGCACATCAGACAACAGCTGTATATGGATCGGCCTTGATTTTCTGAAGCCCTCTTTAGATAAATCAATCGGTCCTTTGACTACTATAGTGTCACCGAGAACATCACTTAGGAAGATACTCTCTAGTACCTGGGTAGTCAGGTAGTACAGCTAAGGGCACAGTATTGCCTCCTTAGTTGGTGCACTGAGATATTGGGCAGAGTAATACTGTTGGACCCCACACGTATATCAGAGAGCTATAGCACATGGCAAACCCTTGTTTGTAGAACCCTTGAATACCTAACCCTTGGGGACAGAAACAAAAAATAAAACAGACAAGATCTATTGTCGCACAATTGTGTCCGAGTTACTAAATCACTACACATTTCTTCATGGTTAAGCATTTGGGAATTTCATCACTGCAGTATTATTCATACCGGAGTATAACTCCGCAGGTGTAAAAAAAAAATGTCTGGAATTTTTTGCACCATTATTTGAGACCTATTCCATCTGATTTCTCTCTTCGCCCTTATCACATTCATACCTATCATTTTTTAGAAAAAAATTTGACCCCACCCGCCCCTTTTCGGTTCCCTCGTCATCATGGCCCATACCCGTAGCCAAGACTTGGAAGCTTGCTTCAATACCTTGCAATCTAATTTCACAAAGACCCAACAAGAAGTGAGACAGCTCAGTGCCAATATTGCCACCATCAATAAAAGCATGCATTCCTCCATCACCACCTCAATCGCGGAACTCAAAGAAGACCTCAAACAAGACATGACTACCCAACTTGAATCTATCGCTTCGATGATCTGCACCAAGCTGCATATCCATGTAGATCCCCATTTATCTGAACCACCTTTGCATACCGAAGCTGAAACTTCCTCTCGTTCCCATAATTTTCAGACCCATCACTTTCAGCGTGACCTACACCTTCCGCGTGTGGATGTGACCAAATTTTATGGCTCGGATCCCACCAGTTGGGTAACTCAAATGGAACATTATTTCTCTTTGTACTGCATTACAAATGACTTGGCCAAACTCCGGTATGGTGTTCTCCATCTAGATCAAGAATGTTGGCAATGGTGGCAATGGAGAAAAATTTCCCGTCAAGGGTATGTTGCTTGGACACACTTTGTGGAAGAGCTTTATGAATGCCTTGACACTGACACCAACCATTTAGGTCATTTTACAAAGTTGAAACAATCTAGCACAGTGGAAGACTTTATA
>SNQJ01S0040384.1:59578-75969 GCA_010110895.2 Picea sitchensis
TGCAACCATGAGACTTTATATGGCTCTAGGTGTGCAATTGTCTCTAGCTCCAATTTCTCCACCATCTCCATGGATACTAAGTTATCATTTCTCCCACTATCAATTATCACCTTGCATACTTTGTCTTTAGTCTTTCAAGCTGTCTTGAATAGACTGTTCCTTTGTACTGGATTTTTAACTTTTGTCGCTGGTTTTAAGAGAACCTTTCTCATCATCAGGGATGTTCCATCCTCTACTTCCTCTGCTTCAACATTACCTCTTTGTGCTTCCGAAATGTGATCTTCTCCTCCTTCTTTATTTTTCTCGGTCATTCCCAAGACATGTGCCCTGTCTTTCCACATGAATAACATCTTATTCCTCCTCTGCCTCTTCTTCTAGAATATTTTCTTCCACCACCATGTCTTCCTTGGGAACTTCCTCCTCTTTTCGAGTGTCTATGTGGAGTTCCAACCTCGTCTTTGGAATTAAGCACCTTTTCATGGACAACTCCCTTGCCTTTGTTTGGGGCTGAGATCTTACCTCTACCTTGCTGGTTTTTTTTTCTAGCCAACTTCTCTTCTGCCTTCAACGCAAACTGACAAGCATCCTCCACTGTCCTTACCGACATCATGTTGAGTTCATCCTGGATTTCGTACCTTAGGCCATTTATATACCTGGAAACTTTTTCTTCGTCCTGCTCTCTTTGTCCAACTCTGATGTTCAACTTGTAGAACTCCTCTTTGTATTATTTGACTGTCATACCCTTCTGTCTCAGGTTCTGTAGCTTCCTGAACAGATTGATCTGATAATCTTTGGGCATGAATTTAGACTTCAACTTGACTACCATTCTGTCCCAATTCTTTATCTTATGTTTTCCTTTACTTTGCCTCTCAGCCTACAGTTCATCCCACCATAGTGTTGCGTGTCCTTTAAGCATGGTGACAACATGTCTCACCCTTTTCTCCCCATCTACATCTTCATAATTGAAATATTTGTCCATGGACCTTATCCAATCTGACAGTTCTTCAACATGAAAATTGCATTCATACATTAGGACCTCTATCTTGGCTCTATCTCCCAATCTAACAACTGCTCTTAGCAAGCATTCTTTGACAACATGTTCCCCTGCATCTTCTTCGACTTCTATATCTTCTCTCTCTGCATCACTGACGTCTCCAGCATTAGGTGCTCTTCTCTGCACTGCTTCCATTGCTTCCAATGTTTCACAAAGCTCTCACACCTCTCTTTCTACAACACGATTGGCTAATGGTGGCTCCCCTCATCTCCTCGGTGGCATTGTGTCAAACATCTCTCACACATAGAATACAACGTCGAGTTCTTTTTCTCCTTCGCTTGAAATATATAGATGAAAATCAGCTCTGATGCCACTTGATGCAGACCCCCCTTCTCTCCTAAGGACTGCACGACCTCCTGGTCTAGGATCGATCAAGAAACTGAGTCTGATTGATTCTTTGGCCCTCAAGAACCTCAAATCCACTTAACATACCTTCTTTCCCGTAAAGCATAGGTTATATGGAACCTGCAACTTTCTCCTTAACACATTTAAGCTTCAATGTATTTAGACGCTAGCTCTCCTAGTTAAGCCCCTCCCTTTATGTGGCCAAGGTTGTGACCAATTGCCTAATAAAAAGTCACATCACGACTTCACGTATTGGGTCTTTACATGCGAGTCACTTCGACTCTCACAACTCCTGAAATCTCGACAGAAGCCTAGTGCATGCTAGCCCCTCTATTCCCCTTCATCGATGTGACCCTTCGCTATGACCGTGGGCCAATATTTCGAGCACTTCATGATTTCTCACTTTGCGAATCGTCTCTCTAGACAATCAACGGTTCAGATCTCTCCTTAATCCGACGGTTCAGATCAAATCACGATTTCGCATTTCGTGAGATATTGTAACTCTGCCTCTGACTTATTTAAGTCACGAGTCAGGGAAATGTTGATCTCTCACCATGTTTCCTTGACGATGGATGGTCTCGATGATTTCAAAATGATCAATGACTGTGATCTTTTCACGAGTATTTAGTTCGCGAATCCTCACAACTCTTCTCTTTGACCTTTCCACTCTGTAAGTCAACAAAATGATGATCTCTCGCCACGTGTCCTCCTTGAAAATGGATGAATCTAATGATTTCAGAGTTTTGTAAGTCTGATTCTCCTGTACACTTTCAAAGCTTTAAGGTTAGTGCACTTTACCTTGATCGGATGGTTACGATCCTTTTGCACGCAGATCGAGCGGATAAGATCCTTTCTCTCACTCTCAGATTGAACGACTGAGATCTTTGCTTTGTGCTTAGATTGGACGGCTGAGATATTTTCCTTTGCGCTCACTCCTCATTGTCTGGATGTTGATCGGACGATCCAGATATTTTCCCTCGAGCTTACGCTTTCTTCTAACATAGAAGATTTTTCGAAAGATTTAAAGGCTTCAACCTTTATCCTTCATGTGATTCTTCTTCTTGGATCTCGTTCGCACTTATTGGAAAGTGCTACCCCTTCTGAGCTTGATCTCATCAAAGATTTCGATATCCCAAAAACTTCTTGATTTTCCGAGAAATTCGTCAAACTTAGATCCAAAGATTCTTAAAAATAATTGTTTCTCGCCCTCTTGGCGTTCCTCTGCTCTCGTCCTTCGACTTATTTATGGAGTCACTTCGAATCTTCATCGAATTCCAGACTTGTGCACTCTTTGCAATAGATCTTTACACAGATTTGAGTTCTTACGATGACTGTGCACTTCTTGCAGTAGTCACTTTTCACTCCTTGCAAAGGGAATCTTACATCATTTCTCTTGAGATTTACGAGTCGAAACAGACCCTGTCAACACACTCCTTGTGGATTGTGTGCACACCTTACACTAGATCACAAAGAAAAGCGATTTTAAATTTTATGCAAGCATTTCAAATCTACATACACTCGTAGCAAGATTCATTCATTCTTGAAAATATTAACGATAACAAAAGGGAGATTGTAAACAATATTCACACCATACATTGGATCAATTTTCCTCTGTTATATTCATTCAAAATCAAGAAAATCGTTACAGATAAAATCAAAGCAACAACTACTGTTCATAAATTCCTACTTGCTCATAATTCTTGTAACCCTTCTTTTGGGCATACAAGATCTCTCTTTATACAAAAGAAACAAACAAACTACTATCTAATTGCGGTTACATTGAGACTAGGGTTAATCTCCCAAGTCACGTGTGCTCACTTTGTCTCCACGCGTGTGATCTTTCCTCTTTTGTTTTCTATCGCTTCAAAATATTTGCAGTATTGGCTAGAGTTCAAGAGTCAAGATTGGCTTTCAGGTGTTGAGTTGTTCTACCATGTGTACTTGATGACGATTCTCTTGCATCACCCATGGAGCTTGTTCATGAACTCTCGCGAGTCTACCTACTGCCCTAAAGGTATTCCCATTAACCTCCTGAAACCCTAATGGCATGGCCTTATTTTGATTTTGAAACATTTTATCACATGCGAAGGCAGGTATGTTTTGGTCTTTTTATACCATATCCGACTGCTCATGTTATTCATATGGTTTGAGTTGAACATGCCGTTCTACTTTTTAATGAGCCCATATAAAATGTCGAAACTCTATAAGCGATAGAGCATGAACTCTCTGTCAAGTCTTTTTCATCACGGGCTCATTAAAATCCCACTGCTATCACACCTATCACAAATCAGGGACAATTGGGAGAGTTTCCTGAGCCAAAATGGTTTTTCCCAGACCAACAATACAATGAACCTATCTTTAAATGTAAACCCCAGTTTTGATAGTACTGTGACCGAAAGTCAGGGTTTTAATTCACCTGATGGTTGTGAAATTAATGAATCTGTGTCTATTGCTTTGAAAACCCCCATGGTTAAGGAATCACGATGTATGTTCTCGTCTAGGAAATCGTTGGAATAGCTAGTAGAAAAATTAAAAGGAAAATTCCCCCCTATGCTTGTAAATGAACCTAATCAGAATCATAATGATAAACCTACAGTAAGGAAAATTTGTAAGGGTAAGAAAAAGAAAAGCTCAGATTTGAATTTTTTGAATAAGAGGTATGGTCGATTTATATCTAGGATTTTAAGGAATCGAAAAAAGGATCATTTGAGCTCCATCTCTACGATCGAGGTCAATGATCACTGTTCAGATGAAGAGATAAATGATTTCCTTTCTCAGGAAGATCCAGACAACCAATGTATCGGGAACAAAACTAATGGTCAAGATGAACAATATGACTTTGTCTCTAGATTACCTTCGTATCTCAAAGGCAAAGAAGGTTTTGTTGTCATTAGCCGTGACTTGAAACAAGCCACAAGGAAACAAGAAAAACCCATTGCTGAATACATTCCACATCGGTATGCTATAGCACCAGTGCATTGTGTCACTTGCTTAGATTGGATATAACACTATTACAAGGACATTCTGTTGTTGCAGGCACAAGTAAAACATTTGGCAACTTGCAATTCTTTACTTGAACAAGAAAACCAAGAGTTGAAATCATGTACAAAGCGAGCAAATAAAATACCCAAGAGATTCGGTAATATAATCATAAAAAATACAACCAACTTCAAAGGCATCATAAATTCGGAACCGTCTGATCCTTCATTTGCTAATTTATAATGGTAAAAATGATCATCCTTCAACACCACCAACTCCCATGGAAAACTAAAATAATCCTGCTTGACCTTGACTCGATCAAGATGTCATGGTTGTACCCGGACCCCAACACCCATTACCTAAGCATCCCGAGAAATGACTGCCCAAATTTGATTCAGATTCGAAGCAATCAGCTGAGGATCATATCAAGAAATTTATGTTGGCCGTTAGACTCCAGAGCGTTGAACATGAGGATGTAGTATGCAGATTATTTCCTTATACTTTTGAGGGAAATGCCTCAACCTGGTATTTCGCTCAACAACCCTAGACCATCGTCTCTTGGGACAAGTTTAAATCTTGTTTTCTGGAAAAATTTGGAGATGATAAATCTTCAGAAGTCTTGGTTTTGAAACTCTCCAGCTTAAAAATGAACCTTAAAGAAAAAGTGAAAGACTTCAACCAAAGATTTCTTACCTTAAAAAACAAAATCCCTGTAGTTTCGATGCCTGCAGAAAGTTTAATTATTGCATATTATGCTAAGGCCCTGCAAAATAACATAGCAATATAGGTTAAAAGGTCCAAGAATAACACTTTGTTAGAATCCTTTGAGGACGCAAGCCAAATTGAGACAGATATATTAAGCTTAAAAGATAATCTTAGTAACGAAACTGAAACAACTTCATCTTCTAAGAAGAAAATATAGATTCTTACTAGGCCTCCTCAAAAAAAAAATCAACAAGAAACTTTAGACTTGGAGAGCTTGCAGAAAGCTTTCCAGAAACTTTTCAATCAAGTCGTTGACTTGAAAAGATCATCCGAGGAAGCATCCACAAGAAAAGGAAGTTTCAAACCTCCTTTTAGAAATCCTTTTCCTCCAAACCGACCAAACCCGACCGCAAAAGGTCTAAATTTTGAAAGTTTATAGTATGCTTTGCAAACGACTTTAGAAGCACATGACAATTATGTTTCTGTTCCTTCTGAAAATTCTGACAATACAGTTGAGGAAGAGGTACCAGAAGAGGAGGACTCATCTCCTCTTGTTTTCGGTCACTTGTCAGACAGTATCTTCCAAGAAAATTTCAAAACTGTCCACCCCTACAACACAAGAAGCAAAACACAGAACAAACCCCCTCCCGAAGTAAGTATAAATGTGTTTCCAAAATATTCAAAGAAAACTGAAATTAAACAAAGCCTAGGAACCCTAGTTTTAGAGTATGATTTAATTGAAGATTTGAAAAAATTGAGGGCTAATATTTCTGTTTTTGAACTGCTGAAATTTCCTTTTATTTTGCAGAAAATACTTCAAAGCATCGATGAAAATAATAAAAAGAACGATCTCAGCAGCAAAAAATCAGCAGAAATTGATTCAAACGCAGCTAAAAATGTCCCAACTAAAAAGACTTATGAACCTCAAGACAAAAGGGACTTAGCAGAAAAAACTTTAGCAAATGTAGATAAAACTGTTTCAGGGACAACATTAAAAAAACGATAGAATTCTGTTGTTTCCACATGGAAAAACGTCCCACCTTTTTTATTGAATTTTGAGATTTTTAATAGGAATGTACATAATTGTATGGTCGACTCCGGTGCATCTTCAAATGTGATGCCTCTGTCTATATGCCAGAAAATTAATGCAGAAGTTAAACCTTCTGATCTTAAAATTATTCATCTAGATCGAATGAATGTTAAAGTAATCGATGAGCTTAAGAATGTGTTGATTATACTATCACCCAATCCTAAAGTTCATCAAGTAATTGATATAATCGTTGTTTATATTCATGAAGTTTATGGCCTATTTTTAAGGAGAGACTGGTGAGAACAATTGCACGATTATTTTTCTACAGATTGGTCTCACTTGTGGCTGCCTGAAAATGGACAGCCCAACAAAATCAGGATAAATAGAGAACGTTATCTTAAACATAGCGTGACATACTTGAACGATCCAAATGAGCCTTTCATTACATCCACAAATTCATTTGAAACATAGGGAATGAACACCTTCTTTGGTAATTTCATGACCGAAATCTCTTCTATCACTGATCCAGGACAACAACATGAAGTTACAACCTATATGCAGACACCAACTTTGTTGAATATGCCAAGTACTATTTATGACCCACAAATCTGGTCCCTATATTTTGATGGATCCAAATCGAAAGAAGGAGAAGATGCTGGTTGTGTACTCATCGACCCTACAAGTAATACAACTTTTATTTCTTGTCGATTAGAGTTTGAATGTACTAAAAACACTGCCGAATATGAAGCACTTCTTCAGGGACTTCGTAAAGCATTGGACATGGATGTACAAAATTTAGTAGTATTTGGTGATTCATAAATCGTAGTCAAATAGGTAAGAAACACAATACATTGCTTGTCACCACATCTGAAGAGTTACCAAACCGAGGTATGGAGTTTGATGCACAAATTTCTAGCATTTAATATACATTCCATTCCTAGGATGAGTAATTCAGAAGCTGATTTACTGGCCAATGTTGCTTCCAAATTGTTGTTCGCTGAAGGTCTTTCGCCTAATGCGTTTTTGATCGAATTGTTGTTCAGGTCATCGATTCTGGACAACATCACGAATTGGAGAGTATTCGATGATGACCAACAGATCATCAACTTTATGCATATGGAAGACACCTTTCATGATGCAGTCATTGATGAAGGCACTCATGACGAGAATCTCCAAAACTTCACGGCAATATCTGATCCTCGATATCCTGAATCGACATCTCAGATGGTAAAATCTATCCCCATATCTGTTGTGAGATTAGAGAAATTTTATCACTTGTATGACAAGTTTAGAGGGGTAATCAACTATAAAACTAATAGTTCCTCTTTGATCTATGAAATTGTTAATTTAGGAACATGAGATAATCCTAAAAATACAGGAAAGGGATGTTCCGAGCAAGAAAGATCTGCTTTTATAATTTGTTTTAAAGAATTTAAGGATGTATTTTCCTGGACGTACGATGACTTGAAAACTTTCAATCCAAAAATAATACAACATGTAATCCCTATGAAATGCCAAACTCCTAGCCTTTTCAACAGAAATTGAGGAAAATGCATCCTAAGTTGGAATCTACTGTTAAAAAGGAACTAAACAAATTACTAACTGCAACAATAATTTTCCTAGTTAGGCACACTCAATGGGTGTCTAATTTAGTCCCTGTAAGGAAGAAAAGTGGTGAAATTCGACTCTATGTCGATTTTCGTAACCTAAATCGAGCATCTGATAAAGACAACTACCTTGTTCCTCCAATGGAACAGATTCTTCAAAAGGTGTCTGGTTCCGAAAGAATATCTCTCTTAGATGGATTTTTGGGATACAACCAAGTCCTTATGTCTCCTTTAGACCAACTTAAAACCACCTTTCATACCCTATGGGGCACTTATGCCTCCAGGAAAATGCCTTTTGGACTGAGAAACGCCGATGCCACTTTCTAGAGAGCAATGGATATTGCTTTCCATGGCCTCATTAACCAATCAATTGTTGTCTATCTTGATGATGTCACTGTCTTTTCTAAAAACAAGAAAGATCACTTGTCTCACCTTAGGGTTGTCCTGGAATGATGTCGCAAGTTTGACATATCTCTCAACGCTAAGAAACCAGTCTTTGTAGTAGATAAAGGTAAACTACTTGGGTTTACAGTGTCTAAGGATGTAATGATTATTGACCCCAAAAGAACCCAAGCCATTGCTAAACTTCCCCCTCCTTCTTCCAAAAATTCCATGCAATAATTTTTTGGCAAGATTAATCTCGTCAGAAGATTTGTCCCGAGTGTTAAGCCCTAATATTGGCTCATTACCCCTTAATTGGGGCATATTATATTAGTAATGTTATTTTATTTATGTCGGCTTTAGGCCATTAGTTGTAATTATACCTCCTAGTCTCCTATATATACCAAGGAGACATTTTCGTTTTGAATCATCTTGTACTTGAACATTTAAGTGGGGTAAAAGGGGGTTGCCCCCTCAAAGAGGCTTATTATATGAAATTATCTCTTTTTCAAGGTGTTGAGTACTTTTTTATGAGTTTTTTCTATGCTATATTGGTATTTGGTTCTTAACATATGGTATCAGAGCTCAAGGTCTTGGGGTTTCACTGCTACATCTGAGACACTTTGGAATTTTCACTATAACTTGTTTTCTACAACGTTTCAGAAGAAACGTCTTGGAGGATATTTAGTATATGGATCAAGGTACTTTGGGTTCAAAATTCATCTCCTGAGGCCTTATACTTTTGGAGATACAACCTGTACAAGATAGGGTTTTGGAATCATCTTGAAATGAGTCATTGTGGAATTTTCTCTATAAAAACTTTTCTGTAACGTTTTAGACCTTGAAATTTGGAGGATTTTTATATAAATTAGTAATTTATCTGTGGTAAAATTTTTAGCTTCTGGGTCATCTTAAATTTGTAGATACACCCTATGTAAGATAGGGTATCTGACTAGTCGTATTGACTAGTCTCAAGAAGGTGTTCCAGGTAAAACAATCATAACTTCTTCCTAGAGTATCCAAATATAGTGGGACTAGTTTCATTGGATTGTGGGCAGTCTATAGTATTTCTGGTGTGATTTTCATAATTTTATATCAATTATTTTATGCAGGGAACGCTATACAATTGAGATCTCTTGGAAAGGCCAAAAATTGGCAAGTTGTGGGGAAGTTACCGTAAATTCCACTTGGCACATCCAATTTTGATCAGACCTATGGCATTGCAGAGAAGAAACATCAGAGAACTACATAAAAGAAAGTTTCATACCCAAAAGGGCCAAAACTTGGGAGATTACACAGAAGAAATATTGTCTAGCAGAACCACCTCAAAATCAAGGTTCAAAAGTGATACTTGGCCAACATGCCACCAAAAACGGGAACTTCTACACCAACTAAGCCTCCATAAAATCCTACTTGGACTATTGATGAAGGTGAAGAAATTCATAGGGACATAAATGAACTACCAAAGAAGATGGATTCAATGGAAGCTAAGTTGGATACTAAGATGGATGGTTTAAAAGGGGAGATCATGGAAGTATTGAAAAATTTCGTAACAGAGAAGACACCTGAAAGTGAAAATGCATCCCATGAAATTCATGATGAGGACTTACAGGAAGGTGAATCAAGAATGGAGAAAACTCCAACTTTGGTTTGAAGACCAACCGTTCCTAATGTAGAGGAGAGTTTTGATAGCAGAGACCCCAATCACATGTAAATACTTGATGGAGAAATTCTTTAATCTAGATAATGTACATACACAAAAGTATGGTGCTTCTTTATATTTGGGAACCTAATCCAATTTTTAATAGTGTCGATGGCTTTGTTCTAAAAATCACTCGTCATTTGGACAATTTTTCATGGAATAAATGATAACACTATGAGGATACAAAGAACAATGCCTTCTTTAGCCAATTGTTAAAATCTCAAGCAAAAGGGTCGCGATTCAGTAGCATTTGAGAACTTCCAAAGATTGAATATAAAGGTAACCGATATTCAGGATGAGCACTTGATTGATGTATTCATAGGAACTTTAAAGGATAACATTCAACATAGGGGTTCACCTTTGGGAACCAAATCATTGGAGAATGCATTTAAGGTGGCAAGAATGTTGAAAGTAAAAATATGGCTATACGTACTAGAAGGACCAAATCTAACATCTATAGAACAATGCTCCTTCTTCTAAAACACACCTCAGCCTACAAGGTTGACACCTCAACAATTGGAGGAAAAGAAAAGCCAAAGGTTTATGCTTTAATTGTGACCAAAAGTCACAGGTAAAGGGACATAAGTGTGGTGAGAAGAAATTATTCTACATAAGATTGTGAAGGAAGAAGGTAAGAACAAGAACCATCTCAAGATGAAAAGCATTAGAAATATTTCGTGCAGAAGAGTTGACTCCCGATGTCATGCTCAATGCATTGGCTGGAATTAGCACTTCTCAAACCCTCAGATCAAAGGATACATAAAAAAAAAAGTGACAGTCCTAGTGATTGCGGTGCTATAATTTCATCAATTACATATTAGTAAAAGATCTCAATTTCTTTGTATATGCAATGCCAGAGTTTCAAGTAATGATTGAGATGGAGGAGCTATCAATTTCAGGAAAATGAAATAAGATAAATCTTACTATGAGGGGAATATGTAAATGAATAGTCAATAGTTTCTATACCCATGGGTGGAGTGGAATGTTACTAGGAATCAAATGGTTACAATCATTAGAACAATGGCTTTAATTTTCAGAACTTTTCATGAAATTTTCATTGGAAGGAAAATAAGTGAGTTAAGAGGTATCCTTGGGAAACTACAGTGGGTGATAAGCTCTAACGACATGACAAGAATATTGAGGCATCAGAGCCTTGTGCACAATCTATTCTCACTATATGTTCAAAACATCTAAGCCATCTATTCCTCGAATCTTGAGGATCATTGATAAGCATTCAAATTTTTTTGAAGATATTCCCCAGGTCTTCCATCCACTCAATCACATGATGGTGAAATTCACTAATTCACAGGGTGTTCCTCCTAACATCCAGAACTTTCTGGAATGCCTGACACCTAGAGAAGGAAGTGAAATTAGGCATGGTTGAAGAAATGTTAGAGGCAGCATTAAATAGACCTAGCCAAAGTTCTTACTCTTGCACCAGAGTGGTAATGGTATTCAAGAAAGATAGCTCATGGCATTATGTGTCAGGATTATAGAGAGCTCAACGAGATCACTATTAAAAATAGTTCCCATTCTGTCATTGATGAATTGTTAGATGTTCATGGAGCAATATATTTCACAAAATTGGATCTTAGTTAGGGTATCATGAGATCATAATGAAGGAAGAATATCCAAAACAAACATTCTGAACTCATCAGAGCCATTATGAATTTTTGGTCATGCCTTTGCAGCCTGATACACCTTCCACATTCAAGGGTTGATGAATTCATTTCCAAGCCCTTCCTTGAAAATTTGTGTTAGTATTTTTTGATGATATATAATCTATAACAAGTCTTGGGAGGAGGATGTAAGCTGACATGTTGACAAGGTGCTACAACTACTAAAGGAGCAACAACTATATGCCAAACCATCCAAATTTTTCTTTGGAGTAAAAGGGAGGTAGAGTATTTAGGTCATATTGTATCTCATGAAGGTGTCAAGGTAGACCCTAACAATAATAAAGAATAGCAGTGGATTTGTCGATTCCCAAAACATTAAAAGAATCTTAGAGGATTTTTTGGGTTTGATGAGTTACTACCACAAGTTTGTTTGGAATTCTTTGGAAGAAGAATAGAAGAACATTTAACAACACTAACTATGAGGATGCATTTTCATGGACTCGAGCAACTAAAGATTTTGAAAACTTAAAGAGGTGATGTGTAAAGCTCTGTCTTACGACCACTCCGGACTTCACAAAAGCGCTATTGTGGAATGTGATGTCTGGGGAAATGGAATTGGTGATGTCATAATGCAAGAAGAAGGCCCCTTGATTTTGAAATTTGACCACTCAGGGAAAGGACTTACACAAACCCATTTATGAGAGAAATAGCAATACTACATGCATTGAAGAAATGGCGTCCTTACCTAATAGGTAGGCACTTCAAGGTCAAGCAGATCATGATAAACAAACATAATGGTTCAAATGGTTACCCTTGGCGGAGATAGGTGGTATAACACTTCTTTCATAATGCAACAAAAGACACCATTGTAATGGCACTTTATGGATACCACCTCCTTCCATCACTTCTTCTCTAAAATAAAAATCTAAGGTTCAAGTGGTGGAAGATCACATCATTCGATATTAATCAACAACAAGTTCTCCAAATCTTAAAAGGACAACACGACCATGGCACAAAATCGCGACAATAAGCGGATCAACATCATAGTGAAGAAGTTTTGAAGTAGGGAGTTGGGTGTTTTTAAAGACTAAAACCATACAAATAGATGTCCCTCAAACAAGCCGGGGAAGGATAATAATTATCACCAAAGTACTATGGCCATATAAGGTGTTGCAAAAGATTGATTCTATGGCCTGGGGTAGGATTTTGCATCTTCACATTACCTTGAGTTTCCATGTTTCATGCTTAAAAGGTTATAAGCGACAAGATCCAAGTTCAAACAATATTTCAACTTGATACAGGGAAGAAAAATCGTATTGGATACTGAAGCCATCACTCACACAATTATTCACCAGTTGAGGAATAGATTTATTTCAGAGAATCTCATTAAATGGAGAAACTATAGGTTGAATTCCACTTGGAAGATAGTCGCTTTTATCTGAAGCATCGAGTTACTCAAGCGACTAGGACAACACTTATCTCAAGGGAAGGGCATGTTAAGCCCTAATATTGGCTCATTACCCCTTAGTGGGGCATATTATATTAGTGTGTTATTTTTTGTCGACTTTAGGCCATTAGTTATGATATACCTCCTAGTCTCCTATATATACCAGGGAGACATTTTCATTCTGAATAATCTTGTGTAGACATTTTAAATTAGAGGGTAAAAGGAGGTTTCCCTGAAGAAACAGTATCTAAAAGTATATATAGGCGTTGAGTACTTTTTTACGAGGTTTTTCTATGCTATATTAGTGTTTGGTTCTTAATGCTTGAGTTTCATAGAAATTGTTAATTTGTTACAAAATTTAATTAAAAGGATGTTTTGTACCATTGGGGACTTCTAGAAATTCAGGGTTTCGATTCAATTAGAAAATAAATAGTTGAAGCTCCTTCCTTGATGAGTCACGATTTTTGTCGGGAGTTCCTCTTACTTTGCATTTATTAGGTCTTATCTTTGTTGTACTTACCTAGAAAAATCTTGAGAAAAGCAATGAGATACCATTGCCTTCATGAGCTCATAATTCAAAGGATAAGAGCTTAACTACCAGGTTGTAGATCAACAGGCTTATACAATTTTTAAAGCAGTAAAACATTTACAATCGTATCTACTGAAATCTAGAACAAAAATCATTGCCCCTTACCCTGCTATCAGAAATTTGTTAGTACAAAAAGAGTTGGGTGATAAAAGGGAAAATTGGGTGACTTCGCTACAGGAACATGACCTTGAAATAACTCCTTCACAAATTGTTTAGGAGGTCAAGGCCTTTGTAAACTAGTGGCTGATTTAGTTGAAGAACAATAGAAAAGTCAAATAAATGCATCAACTATAGTTTAACACAGCAAAACAGGATCAGCTGATGGCAGCCTACCTCAATTCTTGAGTGAGAACATTAGATTTTGTTTAACGCATGGATCTTCTCCCCACGATCTTGATCCTAAAAACAAAAGATAAATTAGGTTTAAATCTTCATCTTTCCAGTTTATCAATGATATTTTATTTCAAAACAACTTTGATGGTGTTTTTATAGCGTTGTTCAGAAGGAGAATCCAGAAGAGTCTTGAATAGACCATGCAGTGAGGCGGTGGTCATTTGGTGGAGAATACCTACCCACAAAGTGACAAGAGATGGAATGCAATGGCCTGCCTTGTTTAAATGTGCCCATCGTTGTCCCCACAAAATGTATATTCTACCAAAGAACAGGATGGGTGAAAAAGATGAATTTCCCTTGCAGCCTATTCTTGTAGACACACCTTTTCCATGATGGGGCCTAGACATCATGGGACCAATCAATCTCTCTTCTTCGCAGTAGCACAAGTACATCCTCACAGCAACAAACTATTTTACAAGATGGTATGAATATTTACCCCTAAGGGTAGTAAAGACGAGCTAGTTAGTTTCGTTTTTAAACTCTCATATCATCACACATTTTTGGATACAAGAATGTCTGGTTTTCGACAATGCCTCTTATTTTTCTTCCCTTGATATGAATGTTTTCTCTATGGAAAAAGGGATCAAACTTAATTATTCTTCCATCTACCTCGAGGGAGTAGTCTACTTAGAATCAACAAATAAATTTAATCAAGATTATTAAAAGATTTCAGGAAAATCACAAGAATTAGCACAATGCATTGTACAATGCACTTTGGTCTGATAGGGTAACTCAAAATCTTCTATTAGTGAATTCCATTTTTTCCTCATCCACAGAAGAGAATCCATTCTCCCCCCACATGTCCTACTTCCTTCTCTGCACCTTCTCATAAAAGAAGTTCAATAAGAGGAGTGCCATCCTCTAGAAAACCGGATAAATGCTTTGTTAAAACTAGGAGGAAATTTGAGAACACAGAGCATAAATTAGATCAACACCAACAAATTGTAAGCAGTCAGTTTGATGCAAATTCTTATTCTGATAGGAATTTTTATGTTGGAGATTTGGTTCTCAAATGAGATAAACCTCACGAGGGGAGTAACATAACAAGTTCCAAAACTTGTGGCTGTGACCATTTGTAATTTCTGAAAAATTGGGTCGACCATTTGTAATTTCTGAAAAATTGGGTCCTAGCTCGTTTCGTCTGCATAATTTGGAGGGACATCCAAACACTTTCCCGGTGAATGGTCAGGCTCTCAAGAGGTATTTCACCTGATGATTTTTCATCCACCCTCTTGTAAATATTTTTGATTTTCTTTTCTGTTTTTGATTTTGGTTCTTTTCATTTTGCTTGATTTTGATTTGTTTTCTGAATCATTATGTCTGAATCACCATTTAAATTGTTGAAGGGAATCATAACTCTTGTTCTATAGCAACAATTGATAAATTTTCAAGCATTTGAGCAGTAAGTGCTACAACTCAAATCAACAGAGGGAAGTTTCTGTTCAAACATTGTTCGAGGTTTCTCATTAAAAACACATGAATATTTGATTATCCTTAACAAACTTCTAACACTGCCCCTATTTTAATGAGAACAACTCAGTGAACTTCCCCATCCTAGAGATGATTTCTTAACATAAACCTAACTGTCCAAATCGTGATAAAAGTCATCAAAATAAAAAATTAATTTTCAAATGATCAGACTTTTCATTCCAAACTATGAGATTTTCAGTATCACCCTTCTCTCTTGAATATCATGAAATTTCTTTAAATTTATAAACAAATTCTAGAGAGTTGGAAGTACTATAATGTGTGGGAAGTGTTTGCAAACCCGCCGGGACATTGAACATGTCTGTTGGCAGCAGGTAAATGCACTCATGATACCAAGGTAACTTCATCGGGGTATTGAACAAGCCCGCTGGCAGGGAAGCAATGCCAAGTTTAAGAATATTCTCAGGTATGTCTTTTGATTTGATCAAGTACGAAGATATTTTATCATGAATGGATGAATCTTGGACATGATATAGGTACTAGAGTGGGTTAAATGACATCCCTGCCGAGGCTATGGACGCCTGCTGGCAGCAGTGGCCCTGTCAACAGTATCGAAGTCATCTATATAAACATTGCTATGCCTATGATTGAAATAAGATACCAAATTACATTGTCATACATAAATACATCCAATGCTAAAATGCGTTATTTTCTAAGTTATGATTGGAACGATTGATCTGTTGTTAACTGTTTCTAAAAAAATATTTCATTTGAGCCCATGACATAATTTTTTTGGTGATGCAGATATTGTTGGACACACCTACCACACTTAGAGGGGGTGGGGGTGGTGAATGAGTGTGGGGCTCTTTTTCCCAAAACTTACCTCTTTCACAAAACTCATTAGTTAGCATTCAACATTTACTCATTACCCATTGTTGTCATTTATAACCATTTAGATGTGAACATATATCAACAATATATCATCAACAAGTCATCACCACAAGTAACACAAAGAACACAATATGTATGTACAATTTTCTTTTTATTATGGACTACAATCCTTGGGGTTTTTCAACAACAACTAAATAGAGTACAACTCTACAAGAGCACCA
>SNQJ01S0040386.1:2090-18865 GCA_010110895.2 Picea sitchensis
ATGACACTTGACAACAAAGGACAATTCCAACGGTATAAACTCAACACTAATCTCAATGGAAAAATGAAGGGTATGGATTAAACAATCTAAGGAGAATTTAGCCATGACAAAGATAATGTTAAATACCTTGCATATTCATGTATGAACCATCAACAACATAACAAGGTTATTATTCCAATTCTACACTATGTAAGCAAACTAGATTCATTCATTAACTAATAAATTCAATTGCACTTTAATTCTAAGAAAGGAAATTGCGTGAAATAAAACTATGCTATGTCTACTCTAATCATTCAAACTATGATAAGAAAATGAATTAAAAACATAAATTAAACTATGACATTAAAATTGACAATTACATTAACTAATAACTAAGTAAATGAAATCTATGTAAAACTAAGATAAGCAACTATAAAAACTGGAAGTAAATCTACCCATCCAATCAATCCTTGTCAGAAGAAAACCCAAATTAAACTATGTTATGTTCTAATTAAAAATGTGTTCTAAACTTGACTGTAAAATCATGAAAGAAAGCATCATTTGACATCTACGTTGCACACAGAGTTAGTATAAAGAGAGAGAGAGACTTTCTAATTGCACACATGGTTAGTATAGAGATAGAGAGACTTGCAAGCCTTTTCTAATCTATAAAATCAACACATACTAACACATATCATCATCTAACCTGCAAAAAGAAGTAAAACAATAAGCTACAACAAACTAATTAATTAAATAAAAATATACATGTACAAGAAGATAAAATGGCAATTTAAATTAGAAAATGAAAAATAGACATGAAGACAGTTACCAGACTGCTATTGGGCCCCCCAACAAGTCGTGGTCACTCTCTAAAAGCACACCACGAACTCAGCAGGCCGAATTCACCATAAAAATTCTAAAAACGCAGTTCTGGAATAATTCTGGCAATGTAAAACTCAAAAATAAAGAAAAACGAATTTGTCTCTAATCTAATGGCTATTCTACTTGCTTAAAAATCTAATGACCATCCTGGTAGTATTTATAGGCTTACAAACCAAGTGGTCGACCACAAGAGGGTCGAACCACTTCTAAATTCGGCAAATTACAATAAATGATGCCCTAACTGACAAAACAGAGTGAGCCAATAATCGCATTCTTTGGACTACTGAAACTGAGTTGTATGGAGCTTAGTAGCTAGAGGGGGCGATGATAAACAAAACCCATGTGCCCGATTTATCAATCACTGGCTGCCAATACCATAACCGCCAACTCGCCTTGCGTTTTTGTGCAATACATAGTGTTGGAACGAGTGTCAAAACGAGTGTCGAAACTAGAAACATAGTGCATTTTTTCCCTGTAACACCAAAAACGTGAATTAGCTCTTGGAAACCATAAAACGTGATGAATTAAACTTGATTCAATCATTAAACATGAATTACATGTACCTTATGGCGATCATACCATTTTATCATGAAATTCTTCAAAAAGCTCCTTTAAAGTATGAAAAACACATATGTACATGTGGCAAAAGTGTATAATAATCGTCATGAAAGTGATCATATCTCGAGCCCAACACCATCATCCACTCGTTTTTCCATGCGATTTTGCGCCATCGCCTCACCCACTTTCTCTCACCTTCCTCCACGTCTAGCTTTCATTTCTCTCTGCAAAATCCTAGCTAAGAACAGGTGGCAGATATTCAGAGTGCGGCCATCTCATTTTCTAGATGTCGAGTTGACTCAAGGTCGTCCTGATCCTGATGTAGGTAGTTAATGAAAAAGAAGGAGGTGGTTGAGACATCATCTCCATCCATAAATGGAAAGCCAGAAAGGATTGGAAGATCTGAGCTCACGTCTGACAATGAACTACATGCACAGTCTGACAGAGGAGGTTCAGGCGGAAGAGCTCGCGTCTGACATATATCTGCATGCATAGTTTGTAGAGAAATCTCTGACGTAAAGCCTTGAATGCATGACTCAATCATTCCTCTGGTGGTTGTAGTCAATCCTTGAGTATAAAGATGTAATTTGGATATTTTTTTATGGTCGATGGTTGATCTAGGCTCCCGTATTGTAAAGTTTTGATAAAGCTCTGGTTCTCTGGTTATGTATTTGATTTGAGTCTTGTTGGTCAATCTAAGTCAGCTTATTTTCAATTCTATATAAACAGTATGCTAAGACACTCGGGCATGGAGGATCCATCCGAGGTTGTTATGATGTTGTAATGAAGGTTTGATTGCAGTGGTATTGTGACCAGTTTTAGTTAGCTTTCTTCTTCATCTTATTCTCCTATGATACTGAAGTATCCATGTTTGACTGATTTGAGTGGATTGTTATAGCTACATTGTGATGGATGTTTGATTACATTCCTATTATAACATTCTTTAGCTTCTTGAAACTCTTAATCCGAGAGGATCTCATTGTTTGAGTTTTTCCTCCTTAAGATGCTTGAAGACCTAATGTCCATAGCATACCTTTGCATTATCCTCACCAATTCTTCCCCCTATTCACCTTTACTACAACTTACTGACTGAAGTTGATCAAGACCTCAACTGCTTGTCCATGCTGGTCCAGTTTTCTGAGTTAAAACAATATTATCCCGAGTCTGCGCTCATTTGACCCCTCTAAATTCATTCATTCTGACATACAAACTGATGGGTATTGGGCTTACCTTCAATGAAATCTGAAGGTGACTTCTAGTGCTAACATTCTTGGCATCATTGTCGAGGAACGAATTGAAGACTTTTCCCTAGGATAGAATGACAAAAATTGTATCATTCTGAAGGTGCATGAGATATCAGAACCATCAAAGATTGCAACTTGCACTTGGCGACTCCACTGTTTCATTTGTGGCTTCCAGAAGAAGACACACGAGGTCCATTCCACAGTTGCCTCTAGAAACACCTAAAGCTGACCTAGAGAGAATTATTAGAAAATGAAATACCTCTCAAGAAGGTACTTCAACTACCATACTATATGATCCTGGTAATTTTCTTAATCCCTCTTTAGAAACTCCAGTATCTGCTTCTCATTCTCCTGTTATACCATCTATTAGAATTTTCAGAAGTTTAAAGTTTGGGAGTGTTCCTGTTGATTTCTCGCCTCCTGGTCTTGGTTTGGAAGGAGAAATATTTGACACTCATGTCTCCCCTAAAGTCGTACCATGGTTTAAACCCAGCACCTTAGAAGATTGTCCTACTCCAGGCTTCACCACTCCTCCTCCTATTAGAGTTGTTTCATTTACATAAGGGGAAACCTCTGTTCCCTCGAGCCCTGTAGCCTCTTCCCCAAATCCTCATATTTTCCCCATTCCTCCTAGAAACATAGTCCTAGTCTCACATGTCTGAACTCTATCCCCTCCTAGTTCTCCTCCAGTTCACATCCCGATGGCAGGTGCTAATCCTCCCAGAAACAGAATGGATGCCATAGTAGCTACTAGATATGCCCCTCTTGTCCTGTCTTAGCCTTTGAATGCTCTCCCAGCTGGTGGCTACCTTAAGCAGTTGCCCAAGTTCATGGGTGAGGGAGACATAACTGCAGAGGAGCACCTTGCAACCTTTTACAGTTATGCAGATAATTATGTCATTGTAAACGAAGATGTATGGATGAGGATTTTTGTTCATAGCCTTGATGGAGAGGCTAGGAAACAGTTTAGGGCCTTGGATCCTGGATCCATTGATGGGATTGAATCCCTAGATGATGCATTCTTAAGACATTCGGGGGATAAAAAATATTTCCTTTATTATATTACAGAGTTTGGATCACTTAAGAAAGAAGAAGGGGAATTTGTTTCTGATTTTTCAAAAAGGTTTAATAAAATGTATAATAAGATTCCTACTGAGATTAAACCTACAGAAACCTCTGCCAAAATTACTTATTCTAATTCTTTTGACCCTGATTTTTGCCTCCTGTTAAGAGAAATAAGAGCTAATTCCTTGGCTCATATGCAAGATGCATCCCTGGAAGTGGATTCCAATATATTGATAGTTGACAAGCTTAGGAGTAATGTCGATAGAGAAAGAAAAAAAGGTAGGCCCGAGGCTTCGACCTTTGGTTCATTTTTCACCCCCCTCAAATGGATGAAGTAACCAAGTTACTAAAATCACTTTCTACTAGAATGGAAAGGTTGGAATTGGAAGGGATGCAGAGCTACAGGAATCCCCCTAATGTTGAAAATAGGGGTAACTTAAGAAGACCAAATAACACCCCCCAGATTATCCAAAGAAATCAAAGAGGCAGGGATAGGGATGATCAGAGGATTCAAGCCCCTCTCCAAAATAATCTTGTTGTTGATGAAGAAGGACAGGAAGAGGAGGTTGATCATGAAATCCATTGTCTTAGAGACGCCTCCTCATTTCCCCATTTAAACCAATATGCATACAAAGATTCTCTCATGGATAGTCAGCTAAATGAGCTGAGTAAGGGGTAAAAGACCACCAACAGTCCAAATAAATATAACCTTAGATCCAAAAAGAAAGAAGGGAAGTCTAATATTCTTGATCAGCCTACCAGAGCGGAGAAGCCTGCTAAAAATGTAGCAGACAACAACAAAGATAGGGAGGCACAGAAACCCCCACCAGTGGTCAAAATTCTTGTCCTAGAAGTGAGAGAAATTATGAAGCCCCCTCCTCTTTTAACCTTGAGCATGAAATGAAAAAAATTAGAATCCTTGTAACCCTTTTAGAGCTGGTCAAGCATGAAGACTTCAAAAGGTGCCTCTCTAAACTGTTGCAGTCTAATCCTTCATTTCATTCCACAGAATCAGTTAATATCCAAAATGAAAAGTATGATGCCATACTGGTACCTTTGGTAGAATATAGAGATGATTCATCCCCTCCCTTCTATACATCAATGAACATACATGATAAGGTGTTGCATAATTGTTTGATGGACTCAGGGGAATCTCATAATCTCATGCCCAAAACTGTCATGGATGAACTTGTATTAGAAATCACAAAGACTTACCATGACTTATATTCTTTTGACTCTAGTAAGGTGCAATGTCTTGGGGTCATCAAAGATCTGGTTTTGACCTTGTTTCAGCTTCCCATGAAAAGTGTGGTCATGGATATCGTGGTGGTTGATGTTGCCCCCAATTTTGGCATGCTCTTGTCAAGATCTTGGATAAAAAGACTTAGGGGAACCTTATAGATGGACCTCACATATGCTACAATTCCTGTGTTTTGGGGGGAGCATAGAAGACTGTATAGGGAAGCTCAGATGGCATAAATTATCAGTGACAAAGAAAACCCCATGAACTATCATACTTTTGCACTTGATACTGATTTGGGATCTAGTTTATTGCAGTTCACTGATGCTCCTGAACCTCCTCTTGAAATCAGAAAACAGTCCATTACTCTTTGTGAATATTCTCCTCTGATCACTTATGTTTTGAATGTGTTCTTTGACGGAGCCTCTTCTAGGGAAGGTGTTGGTGTTGGAGTTGTATCTATTTAACCTACCCAAGAGACTATATCTTTTTCCTACAAGTTATAATTTGAAACTACCAATAATGTGGCAGAATATGAAGATCTTGTTTTGGGTTTGAGGGCTGCAAAAGACATGGGGATTGAAGCAATTTCAATGTTCGGGGATGCTGAATTAATTGTCCATCAGATCAAAAATATTTATCAAGCTAAGCACCCTAGGCTAAGAAATTATAGAAATGAAGTGTGGTACCTAATTGACAGTTTTTTCTTAGCTTTCAACATTTCATTTATTCCAAGAGAAGAGAATGTCGGGGCTGATTATTTGGTTGTTTCAGCAAGTAATTTTAGAGTCCCTCTGCCACCTAAACTCAAGTATGATGTGGAAGTGAAATACAGACCCTCTATACTTGACAATGTCAAGCATTGGAAGGTGTTTGAGGATGATCTTGAGATCAAAAGACTCCTTGACACTATTGATGAGTTTTTTGCATTACATATTGACCAAGATCATGATTCTGAAAGTGATCATCATGTTGATGTTTTTCTGAAAAAAATTGCTAACCATCATATTGTTCAGTTGTCTAGAAATCATATTCCAAAGGGGCTAGTTCCTTTGGAAATACTATTTGACAAGAATTATGTGGCAATGAAGGTTAAAGGTAAGATCCAAAATTTGTCAAGTTGTCAAACATCTTGTCAAGGGAACAAAGGGCTGAATATGCTAAATTGTTAAAATAATTTGTTGATGTATTTTCCTAGTCATATGAAGATCTCAGAACATACAACATAGGTATCATTGAACATAAGATCCCAATGAAGGAAGAGGCCAAATCGTTTAGGCATAAATTGAGACAAATAAATCCTATGTTGTTGCCTATTATGGAGAGGGAGGTAAAAAATCTTTTGGACGCCCAGATTATCATTCCTTTGAGGTATTATGAATGGGTATCCAACCTGGTCCCAGTGAGAAAGAAGAATGGAGAAATCAAACTTTTTGTCGATTTCCAGAACCTGAACAGAATCTCTAAGAAGGATAATTACCCCTTGCCAAATATGTAGCACATATTACAGAGGGTGACAGGTGCATCTAGGATGTCCATGATTGATGGATTTTATGGCTACAATCAAATATTTGTCTTGCTTGAAGACAGAGAAAAGACAACAATCACTACTCCTTGGGGTACATTCATGTACGCTAAGATTCCCTTTGGATTGATGAAAGCAGGAGAAACCTTCCAACGAGCTATGGATATAGCCTTCATTGGAGAAAAAGAAAAATTTGTAGTCATCTATATGAATGACATTATAGTTTTCTCCAGGTCTGATAAAGAGCATTGTTATCATCTGAGAAAGGTCTTCTTGAAGTGCAAAAGGTTTGGTCTCTCCCAAAATCCCAAGAAATCTTTATTTTCCATGTAGGAGGGAAAATTGTTGGGGCACATTGTGTCAGCTGAAGGGGTGAATATTGATCTAAACAGAGTGGAGGCCATCCAGTCCTTATCGCCTCGTAGATCCAGGAAAAAGGTTTAGTATTTCTTGGGTAAAATCAACTTTCTGAGAAGGTTTGTTTCTAATTTTGTTGAACTGGTTAAATACATTACATCCATGCTCAAGAAGGGAAATGAAGTGAAATGGATTGTTGAGTCTAGAGATTCTTTCAACCAAATCAAGAGGGTGTTGACTGAAGCACCTGTGCTCATCAATCCTAACTACTCCAAGGATTTTTTGATATTTTCCTTTTCTTCATTTGACACAGTAGCAGTCGTTTTATTACAGAAAAATTTTGAAGGGTTAGAACAGCCCATTGCCTTTTTCAGTAGGGCATTGAGAGATGTTGAGATAACATATGACATCATCGAAAAACAGGCCTATGCTGTGATTAAAGCCCTCAAGGCTTTCAGGATCTATATTCTATTCTCAAAGATCATTGGATATGTCCATTCATCTTCTGTGAAGGAGATTACCATTCAGCCTAACATAGACAGAAGAAGGAGCAAGTGGATTGCCAAAATCCTTGAATTTGATCTTGAAATAAAGCCCACCAAATTGGTTAAAGGCTAAGGTTTATATAGGATTCTGGTTGAATCTAATTGCAAAGCTTTGGGGGTTAATTTCATCGACACTTGCTCAAAAAATCAGCAAACTGAGTTGTCTGATTTAGGTCCTCAAGTCAACCCTCCATTGGCAAAATGTACCTGGTACAAGGACATTATATTTTTTCTGCAAAACTTGTGGCCTCATGATGGTATGGAGAAGAACAAGGTAAGAGCTTTAAAACTTAAATCAATTAAATATTGTCTCGTTGATGAAGTCTTGTATTGGAAAGATCCTCTGGGAGTGTTGTTGAGATGTTTAGACCCACAAGAGGCCCAAAAGATTATGTTTGATTTTCATGACAGTTTATGTGGGGCACATCACTTCTAGAGAACTACAGCCTATAAGATTCTCAGGGATGGATATTTATGGCCTAGCCTATTCACCGATGTGTGTGCAAAGATTAGGGATTTTGTTAAGTGTCAGAAATTCTCTAGAAAGCAATAGCTCATGTCTTTTCCATTGAGGCATGTGGTAGCTTTAGGTCCCTTTCAACAGTGGGGCCTAGACTTTATTGGGTAAATTCATCTTGCTTCAAGCATTCAACACAGGTGGATCTTGATTTCCACGTATTACTTTACCAAGTGGATAGAAGCCATCCCCACAAGGAATGCTTCCCACAAGGTAATCATTGGTTTTCTTGAAGCCATCATGGAAAGATTTGGTTGTCCAAATAGAATTGTCATTGATAATGCTGCATCTTTCAAGGATGAACCATTGATCCAGTTTTGTGAACAGTTTGGAATTGCATTGATTCACTCGACTCCTTACTACCCCCAAGGGAATGGACTGGCAGAATCCTCTAACAAGAGCCTTATAAATATCATCAAGAGATTGTTAGAAGATAACAAGAAAGCATGGGATTCAAATCTCAAATTTTCTTTGTGGGATGATAGAGTGACAACAAAGAGGTCTCTTGGTGTCTCTCCTTTTCAGTTTGTGTATGGAGTTGAGGCATTTTTTCCTTCTCATCTAGCCTTTCCTGTGGAAAATATTTTCCAAGACTACCAAGGGGAACCTGATGATATGATCAGAAGAATACAACATCTGGTAGAAGTGCAGCAAACTAGAGAGAAGCTACTGGACAAAGCACATGAATATCAACGAAAGATCAAGCAGGCCTTTGACAGGAAGGTAAGAAAAGAGGATTTCCAACTGGGAGATCTAGTACTCAAATGGGATGCACCCAAGTAGGACAAAGGAAAGCATGGTAAATTTGAAGCCTTTTGGATTGGACCCTTCAAAGTTTCTGAGTTGTTTTCAAATAATACTTACAGGTTTCAAAATTTGGAGGATGCTGAGGTTTTTGGTGGCCCTGTAAATGGGCATTTTCTGAAAAGGTTCTTTGCTTGAGCCATGAGTGGCTTTTTCATGCCATTGTAAATATCACTTTTCTTTATGTTTTAATAGCTGACCCCATAGCCCTAAGATCAGGAACTAAAACTACTGAAGTTCTTAGAGCCTCGCAGGGAGGTCTCTATCCCCCATGGAGCCTAATGTTAGCACATATTTTGATAGGATGGTGTTTATTTCCTTTGGAAATAACACCTTGGTGAAAATTGAAAGAAAGGGGTCTTTTGCACGACCCACATTATGTTTTAATATTAAGTTTTGGGTGATTTGACAGTTTGGCGCGTTGTGCTAAGGAGCATGCAGATCTAAGCAGATGAGCATGGCATGCTCAGATCTACGGTCCACATTCAATATCGGGCCCCCCGACCTTCTGCATTTAATGGGGGTGGGGGGGTTCGAGCAAGTGGTTTTCTGGCGCAGGCCCCCCACGATCGTGTCGCCTCCAAAGAAAACTGGACCCCCCCCCCCCNAATACCACCTACGCTCCCTCCGACACCTGTCCTCCACTCGCCCAACCACATGCCTATCCCCATCCGTTATCATTTCGCCCCCCTCTCATATCCCGACATCTGTTTCCCACTCCCATTCCATGTCCCCTCCATTGTTATCGTCGTTTACCCCTGACTTGTCAATCCCCTCTGCCTTCACATCCTCTCCCTTCACCACATCACTGATGCGCCTTTACACCTCATCTCTCACATACTAGTGCCCACACATTCCCAGTCATCTCCACCCTCTTCCTTCCAAAAATCCATTGTCCACTCGTTGTTCCATGCGATTTTTCACTATCACCTCGCCCACTCGCCCTCACCTTCCTCCATGTCTGCCTGCTATTTCTCTCTGCAAAAGCCCAGCTAAGCACAGGTGGAAGATATTTAGAGTGCGACCAACTTGTTTTCCAGATGCCAAGTTGAATCAGAGTCGTCCTGATCCCGATGTAGGTAGTTAATGAGAAAGAAGGAGGTGGTTGAGACATCATATCCATCCATAAATGGAAATCCATAAAGGACTGGCATATCTAAGCTCGCGTCCAACAATGAACTGCATGGGCAGTCTTAGAGAGGAGGTTCAGATGGAAGAGCTCGCATCTAACAGAGATATGAATGCACAGTCTGCAGAGAAATCTCTGACGTAAATCCTTGAATGCATGACCCAATCATTTCTCTAGTGGTTGTAGTTAGTCCTTGAGTATAAATATGTATTTTGGATATTTTGTTATGCTCGATGGTTAAGTTAGGCTCCCATATTGTAAAGTTTTGATGAAGCTCGGGTTCTCTAGTTAAGTATTTGGTTTGAGACTTCTTGGTCAATCTAAGTCAGCTTCTTTTAAATTCTCTATAAACAGTTAGCTAAGACACTCGAGCATGGAGGATCCATCCGAGGTTGTTATGTTGTTGTAATGAATGTTTGATTGCAGAGATATCGTGACCAATTTTAGTTATCTTCCTTCTTCATCTTATTCGCCTCTAATACTAAAGTATCCATGTTTGATTCATTCGATTGGATTGTTATAGATGCATTGTGATGGATGTTTGATTACAGTCCTGTTATAATGCTCTTTAGCTTCCTGAAACTCTAAATCCGAGAGGATCTCATTTTCTGAGTTTTTCCTCCTTAGGTTGCTTGAAGACCTCTGCATTCTCCTCACCAATTCTTCCCCATATTCACCTTTACTACAACTTACTGACTGAAGTTGAACAAGACCTCAATTGCTTGTCCATGCTCATCTAGTTTTCTGAGTTAAAATGATATTATCCTGAGTCTGTGCCCATTTGACCCCTCTAAATTAATTCATTGTGACATACAAACTGATGGGTACTGGGCTTACCTTCAATGCAATCTGAAGGTGACTTCTAGTGCTAACAAATCCATTATTGCAATGATAAATCTTCCATATATAGAGAACATATGGTGACCATCCATGAAAGGATGCGTCCCTTGGACAATAAATAACCATTTTTTATTATTTTTACTTATTATGTATATTATTTAATAATTAATAATTATATTATTACTTATTAATCTAGGAGAATGTCTTCCTCGTGTTTTCCAAACATCAACACCTACCATTAGAACATCCATCTCTATTGGGTCGTCAAATAATGGAATTTTCTTCACCAGTGCAAGTGGCTCACTAGGTGTCAGATTCAACAGAAGTTTCCCCATATGATGGAGGAAATTGACGCAATGGAGACCATTGATTCCTAAGGGGGGAGGACTGATCCAAGTGGAAATCATTGGCTTCCCACCTATTCCATTGGATCAAATTACAATTTCCAACATCGAGGTGGACATTAGTGGCCTCTCACCTATTCCACTTTCTCAAATTACAGTTTCCATCTTGGCAGTTTTTCTAAATTTTCTCGGGTCCCAAACTTCCGGGGTCGTTTTGAGGCCCTAAATGAAATTTTATTTGACTTGGAAGTTCCCAATAGATCCTTGTTTGGATATATTAGGCCATTTGAAAAATGTACACCTCGGCTAGACCTTTCTGACAAGGTAACGAGCGCCCCGAGTGAAGATTGTATGAAAAAGTTGCACCCTCGGGAAGTTGACGTATCAACTACCCCCATAAGGACCCACAAAAGTTTTGGTGTTTCATCTTCCAAGGTTAGGGTTTTGGATGTTTAGGGTTTTCTCATTTATGCTTGATGTTAAAAAGGCCTTTGGAGCCTCATTGTAATCAACTTCTTTCAAATGAGCATAGCCAACACATATCTCTTCATAGATAAGCTACCTCCATTTTATCTAGCTTGTGTGCTTTGCATTTTACAGACTTTTGTATTCCAAACAGTCATTAATAGAATATGAGTTTTATTGTATTATTGTGTTCCTTTCCATATCTCTTTGTATCTCCTTTTTATATCTCTGTTATATTTTTTCCTTCATGTCTTTCTCAAAATAATATGGATCAGTCCTATCAGAGAATTCTACTGCATTTCGTTGTTAGTGCATGTCCTAGACGAGGTCAGGGTGTAGAAATTTGGGTCTCGGGATTTTTTCTCTTGAGGACAACCGCTCTCACCCACCCAAGAAACCTTCCATGGTGGAAGAAAACAGGGACGATGGAGCAGAAGATCCTATCAAACTGTTGCTCGAGGAATCCCTTGCATGACAAAGGAATGAGATGATGGATAATTTCTCCAAGATCCTTCAACGACTTCCAATAGCAATGGAGGCACCTTCAACCAACAATCACTTCAGAGGTGTGATGCCCTTCAAGGTATACATTAACTTTGATATTCCTTTATTTGAATTCCAGATAGACATTAACACTTTGGAAAAATGGTTAAGTCTGCTAGAGGGTTATTTCTCTGTCCAAAATTTCTCCAATAGTGAAAAAATCATCTTTCCACTCCTTAAGGCCCTTCCCCATGTCAAATATTAATGGGATACTTACAATGAGAAACATGTCGAGGATGAGTCTACAATTTTTGGGCCATGACCCACTTAGGTGGCTTTTGTTGATTCCCTCAAGGAACAATATTACCCTAATGGAAACTATGATGACCAATACATGAGATGGACCACACTGCGTCAAGAGAGGGACCAAACAGTGTCAGAGTTCAAAAATAATTTCCATACCTTGCACACCAAGCTAGGTATTAAATACTCCAAGTGACGTCTGCTTCTAAAATACCATGGGGATATATAAACATACATCTAAAAAAAATGGAGTTTTTGGTCATCTCGTCATTGGGAGTCTCTTAACGATATGTTGTCAAAATCGAGCAGAAATTTAAGTAGAAGAACATGTGAGAGTTTAGGTCTGCAAATCAGAAACAACCTAAGTATTGTAAGGGTGGCCCTAACTCCCATGGAAAAGAAAAGAGAAAGTATGTCCAGTCCCATGACAACTATTCCAAGCCACTAGCAAAGAAGGGTAATGGGAAGTTGAAGAAGGACACTGGATATTGGTGTGAGTTCCACAAAATCCCTTGGAATAATACTAATGAATGTCACTCCAAACAATAATTGTTGGATGAGATGAAAGCCTCAGGGTCGGAGGCTAACTCAGACTCTGATTCAAAACCTAAAAAGGGAAATTGGATCATTGACGCAGAACCCAATGTCACCATCACTACCATAAAATTCCAACTAGAGGAACCATAGGAGCCTGAAGAAGGGGAGAACCTCTTCCACTCACATATGTGGGTGAAGGGGACCCCATGCCATTTCATTGTTGACAGTGGTAGCCAAAAGAACCTAATATTAGTATAGGTCACCAAGAGGTTGAACATGAAAATGATGTTGCATCCTCATCCATACACCATTGGTTGGCTCGGCCAAGGACAGGACATCCACGTCAACCATCAATGTCTCTTGCACTATGGCATGAAACCCTTCAAATATGAGGTATTGTGTGATGTTTCCCCTCTTTAAGTTTGTGATGTTTTGTTAGGACAACCATATACGTGGAAGTGTCATGTTGTTTATGAATCTAGGCCTCGTAGTGTCATTATTACTTTGGCAGACCAACTCTATAGGGTGTTGGAGGCAGTCCCAACTACTGCGGCCTCTTTTATCTCCATGAAGCAATGCATAAAGGTTGTCTCTCAAACTAAGAGATTTTCCTCTTTATGGTTTAGTCAGAAGGTGAACGAAATGTCACTGCAACTGCCAAAACCTCTCCACAGAGTCTCTCTACACAACAACAATAGGTGGACAAGATAGTAGAAGAACACAAAGACATATTTGCATCGCCTACTGGGGTGCCTATGCATTGTCAAGTAAAGTAATCAATTGATTTGACACCTGGTGCTCGAACGCCTAATGATCCTGTGTACAAACATTCGTTTATGGAGAGTGAAGAAATCAAATGCCAAATCTAAGAGCTAATTTTGAAGGGTCGTATCAGACCAAGCTCCTCACCTTGAAAGAGCCTAATTATTATGGTACAAGAGAAGGATGAGACATGGAAACTTGTATCGATTACATATCCCTGAACAAGATCATAATCAAGAACCGATACCCAATCCCCCAGATTGATGATCTTATGGATCAGCTCAAGGGAGACAAGTTTTTCAGTAAGATTGATTTGAAGTCATGCTACCACCAAATTTTGATTGAGGAAGGTGATGTATGGAAGACAACCTTCAATTCTAAATAAGGTCTCTTTGAGTGGTTGGTCATGCCTTTCAGCTTGACTAATACCCCAGACAAATTCATGCATATGATGGATGACATATTGTTTCCATTCACAAACTCCTTTTTTATCATATATCTAGATGACATCTGCGTCTTCAACAAAACTTGGGAGGAACATTTGAAGCATATTCAATAGGTCTTGGGCACCCTATGACAGAACAAGTTGTATGCAAATCTAGAGAAGTGTTCCTTTGGCATGCAAATAATCCAATATTTGGGATACATCATGTATGAACATGGTGTGCATGTAGATCCAACCAAGATCCAAGTCATTCGTAATTGGTCAGCCCTGAAAACAATGACTGAGCTCCGCAGTTCTTGGGCCTTGACAACTTCTACTTCTGATTTGTGTTGGGGGTTCTCTCATATCACTTAGGCCCTAATCCAGGTGACCAAGGGTGGAGCGAAGGCCAATTTTGTGTGGGTTGTGTCCCAACATAAAGTATTCAAGGATTTGAAATTACGCCTCTGCTTAGCAACATTTCTTATTCTGCCAGATCTGCAACAGACATTTGAGATTGAGACATATGCTTCAGATTATGTTATCAGTGTAGTCATCACTCAACATGGGCATATAATATCCTATCACAGTGAAACACTATCTAATATTGTTTGAAAATACCCCACCTACAACAAAGAGATGTACTCCATTGTGCAGGCATGTCGAAAGTGTAAGCATTACATTTCGGGGAAGGAAACAATCATCCACACTGATCATGGGCCTATGCAATTCATCAAAACATAAGGAAAGTTGCAAAATGGCTACCATCATAAATGGGCCATGTACCTACAACAATTCCATTTGAACATCAAGTATAAGAAGGGAAGCACCAACCATGTCGTAAATTTCCTTAGTCGACCCCCGGTTGTGGCACTAACCACAATTATTAACTCTTGTGGTCATGAGATGTCCGGGTGGACACAATTATACAATAATGACTCTGATTTGGTTGTTTCTTATCAGACATTAAGCACAGGAAAAACAGCTCTATACTTTCATCTCTATGATGGATTGTTATGCCATTTGAGCCATATTTGTGTTCCTTCAAGTGAGCATGCTAAGATGATATGGGAAGCTCATTACAGCTGGGAAACAAGACATTTTGGTGTAGACAAAATAGTGGCAGTACCGCAAAATCATTTTTATTGGCTCGCCATTAAGAAAAAGGGGTTATACACCCCTCTGCCTACTCCAGATAGGCCCTGGGAGTCCATCTCCATGGATTACATGTTTTGTATGCCTTCAACCAAGCATGGGAATGACTGTGTCTTCAAGGTCATTGATCGATTATCTAATATGGAAATTTTGGCACCTCTACAAGAAGAGAATCACAATCGATGCCATCGCCAAGCTCTTCTTTGAACATGTTTGGGTTCATTTTGGGTTCCCATGAACCATTATCTCAAATCAAGCCAATATGTTCCTGGGCACTTTTTGGTCCATCCTATGGTTGATGATGGACACCAAGCTTACCAAATCAAATTCCTTCCACCCACAAACTAATGGACAAACAGAGGTAATCAATAAGAAGATCGTCCATATCCTAAGGATGTACAATTCCAAACATCCACGCACATGGGATGAAATCATAGCTACAAACATGCCTCCACGACTCTATTGGCCACAACCCTTTTCAGGTGTGCTTAGGGTTCCAACCATTGGCCCCCGTTGACATAGCTCTTCCCACTGCAGTTGCACAAGAAGAGTCCTCCCATGCTCAAACTGAGGTTGATTGAGTAGCCAAATTTGTTGAGCTAATCCAACACATCCAACAACAAGTTCATGATATTTTGCAGAAATTCAATGCTAAGTACAAGAAACACCATGATCATCATCAAGTGCCACATAAGTTTTACGTGGGAGATAAGGTATGGTTTCATTTGCAGAAAGAGCACCTCACAAGACCCCATCAAAAGCTACACTCACTCTAATACATGCCTTACACCATCACTAAGGTTGTGGTTGAGAATGATTTTGAATTAATTATTCCTCCTTTCCTTGGCACCCGCCAGCAGAAAATCCAACTCTATCGAGTTGCCAAAGAAAGGTAGTTTCTTCATCATGAAAAGTGGCTCACCAGGAGTCAGATTTAGCAAAAGTTTCCCCATATAATGGAGGAATTTGACGCAATGGAGACCATTGCTTCCTAAGGGGGGAGGACTGATCCAGGTGGACATCGGTGGTCGCCCACCTATTCCACTGGCTCAAATTATAGTTTCCATCACACATGTGGACATCGGTAGCCTCCCACCTATTCCACTGGCTCAAATTACAACTTCCATGTTGGCAGTTTTTCTACAGTTTTTCGGGTCTCAAACTTCCAAGGTCGTTTTGAGGTCCTAAACAACATTTTTTAGACTTGGTAGTCCCTAATAGATCCTTATTGGGATGTATTTCGGTGTTTGGAAAATGTATTCATTGGCTAGACCTTTCCAACAGGGTACCAAGTGCTCCAAACAAAGATTGTATGCAAAAGTTGTGCCCTAAGGAAGTTGACGTATCAACTACCCCCATCTAGGCCCACAAACCTTTTGGTGTTTCATCTTTCAGGGTTAGGGTTTTGGATGTTTAGGTTTTTCTCATTTATGCTTGATGTTAAAATTCCTTTGGATCCTCATTGTAATTAACATCTTGCAAATGAGCGTAGCCGACACATCTCTCTTCAAATATAAGCTACCACCATTCTAGCTAGATTGTGTGCTTTTCATTTTATAGTCTTTTGTATTCCAAAAAGTCATTAATAGAATATGAGTTTCACTTTATTATTGTGTT
>SNQJ01S0040386.1:34072-44402 GCA_010110895.2 Picea sitchensis
GCATTCCACATTGGAAACCTTCCCTGTTCGCAGATCTCAACTGCCTTGGGGTTTTTAGATTCTCTAAACAGATTTGTGACCTAAAAAGAATCCAAATTGCACGGAATTGATAAAGGCAAAGATTTGTTACACCAAATTACGGCAAAGATTAACTATTTTCCAAGCATCTCTTTCTCCATCCGACTCCTTGGTCCCCCATTAAGATGCCTGTCAAGAGTGGGCCTGTCTGTCATCAAGGACAAAGTTGGCCACTCTATCAGAAGTGCCAGTGTGCGGTATCATCAAGGTAAGAATGCTTTGTGGAAGGTGGGTCAGATAGTAAGCAGAAGAGATGTTGAGATTCATTCTGTCCCTGAAGTGGCAAAGAGTGGATGACAGTTAATTTACCAATAGTTTTAACCGAGTAACAACGGTGCTCAACGTGCATTAGTTATGGGGTTTTGCGACAGACAGAGAGAGGCCCCGCTCGCCTCTACAGGACTAAAAGTCTTGACTGAACTAGCGTTCTCCACCACACACTCACTCGTTGATAAATATCATGACAATACTTGTAATTACTACGCCATTCAGTTTCTGCAGAAAACCTAAATGTACAGCCCAACGGAAAGTTTCAAAAGACAACCGTGCAGAACAATGTCTTTTTCTTGCACTGCAAATTTTGGTGCCTGCGGGCCTCCTGCAGGTCAGCCCAGCATGTGATGACTGTACGTGTGTTAATTATTCTGTGTATTGAAGAATCTATTTTCTATATATAAAGTGTCCCACAAAGTCCAATCAAACAATAATATACCACCCAATACAAATAATCCACATAGAAATCACCATCAGCACCAAATATATGAAAGATGGACACACAAAGTGTGAAAAATATTCTCGTCATTCACTGTACTATTCAAGACTTTTTTAACAAATGATAATTTTGAGCCACAATGAAAGGGAGCTCGCCGATAATTCTTCTATGCTTTTTTGTTTTCTATACACATTTTTCTATACGGAAGAATTACAACTTGATCACGGCTATAGTTCTTTTCTACGACTGTAAGTAATACTAGTAGCAGCAGTAGTTCACTAGACTAGGTAATATATATTTCCTAGGTTAAAATACGCAACACTTTGCTGTAAACTATACTTTTTGGTATCTTCTGAATTTTCTATAGTTATATGTAGACAAATTTCCTGGCTGCCTGCTCAGTTTGAAAATCCCAATTCAGTGGGGATACGGATCTCAGTTGAAAAAAACAAAATATAAATCAGACCCCAGGGCAAGACCTTGATGCATCCCGGGGCACTGTGTACATTATCTGTATCTTCATATAGGTACAAAGGATTGCATTGCACCATTTTCAAATTGTTCTATATTTCAGACCCGGTGCCATCCGAGAAATGGACCAAGCTGAGTATCATGATGTATATATATGTATAACTACCACACATTTGGTGTGGTACTGGCACTCTTTCCCAAGTAATAATCAAACTGTAAATCTCTCCTTTCCGAAAGTTTAAAGACCTGGTTGCCCTTGTGTTGTACACAGATAGGGCACTCCTCAATATTGGACAATTTAATTACCTGTGCCAACCAAATTCACAGAAACAGCAACCTGAATCAGTTCTATAAGTTCCTCCACAAAGAAAAAGATTTAACAATGTAACTGAGTGCTTAGGTTATCTCACCTTTGGCAAACACTTCAAACAAAGTAAGTGGCTACACGCTAATTGCTTTGGTTCCACAACGGCTTCTGCATATAGATTTGTCAGTAAAAGTTTTAGATTTTGTCATCTTTCCTTTGATTACAGATAAATCATTGAAATAACAATGTAAAGAAATGAATATTCCAAGTACCCAGGCACATAGAGCAAGTATCTTCCTTATTGATAACAGATGCCGATGATGCTTGTGCTGAAGGTTTGGAAATAGTGGGCATGTTCCCCATTGTTTTCTCTGAAGTATACAATAACGTTTTAGTCCTATTGGATCCATTAAGATTTGAAAATGGACTCTCTGGAAGGTTATGTCCATAACTGCTGCAAAGAAAGAAATTCACTGATCATCTCCTTCCTATAATAATCATTAAACAAAGTAGCTTCTATTTAATTACTTCCAGGAACCCCTAAGGGACAACCTATTTTCTAAGTAAAATCTTTGTCATGTTCTTTATTTTACAAAACTGGAGGCTGTAGATGATGGTCTCTACCTTTCTTGATCGTCATTGTCCTCGTGCTTGGGCTCATCTTCGTTATTCTCCAATACCTCAAGCAGATACCCAAAATGATCGGTAGAAGGAAAATTGTTGAGATCTGCATAACAGGATGAATGAAACTTAAATGTGAAATGACAGTGGCTAGATTACATGCCTTGAATAAGTGGGTATCTTAGCTACCTTCTGATGCCTTGGATTCTACTTCAGCCTGTGAGAATCCATTAGTAAATCTGTTCTCGATGGGATGAGAAACAAGCGGTGTTGATGCAGAAAAGGAGATGTGGTTCTCAGCTGCAAGATGCACCCTTTGTGCATCTGCGAAGTGTAACTCAGCAAGCCGTTTTCTTTCGAGTTCAATCGCTTGATCTTGCTCCTCCATGTGTCTTCTGATAGCGTCAGAATTATCCATGATTCTGGGAGCTGCAAACACAATCGATGTTGTTGGGTCATCAGCCCAACACCCAATTCAGCCCTTACTCGAATGCTAAGCCCCCCCAAATATTCTCCATATTATAAGTTTTTTCATAATCAGAATCCTTGTTTATAAAGGAATCTTTTCGTCAATTACTATCAGCATCCATAAAACTTATCAATGCAATGGAAGTAAGCTTTAAACACAATCATACGAACCCAGATGTATATGATCGTAGTCCTTAGCATCAAAATTATTGAAAGGCGCATATTTTGAGTACTGCTCCCCTCTGTCAGGATTCTTTCTGTTTCCACACAAGTTCAATGGCGAGAAGTTTGTCTGATTAATAATGCACTGCAAAATCCAGTTAGAAATAAAATCAAACAATCATGCAATGCTATTACCTATCTCCAAGCTTGCCTTTCTCACGGTATGGTTTAACAAGAACACGCGCACCACAAACATAGTGAGGATTTCCTTTTGCCAAAACTATCTTCACAGTTTCTGGATATGTGAAAGTTACAAAGCCAAACATGCGCTTCTGTTGGTAAGGTATCCTCACGTCGTGCACAGGACCGTAAGTCCTGAGTCCGGACAATCCAAAAAACCATGGCTCTTCAGTTTGATTATAAGAGATTTCGTATGGAAACATGTGCTACCTACAAATATTGTAAAACCATACCTGAAGTAATTAGAAACATCTTCCTCAGTGAAAGTACTTTCAGCGGGGAATGTCAAGTATATTTGTCGAGAACCTGAGTTCACTCCACCTAAGTCATCTACTCCACTTTTGTATGCCATAAACTTGTGTGCATCCTCTGCTAAAACCAGCGCGTGCTGACCATGAGGCCTGCAAAAGCTATGAATAATGGTAAGAAATAAATTGAATTTTTTTAAAGAAATACTTCTGATAAAATTTATTTTTCTTAGTTTGGTTGAATTGCTGCTCTATGAGGAGTGTATTTATATTGTCTAAGTCTCCCGCAACTTACACCTGGTCGGAGTTTATCTAAGTCATCAAAATTACCCAACACCTGCACCTGGCCTTTTTCAAGCATGTTCACCTAGCTGCTTACTGCTGGATCACACTCTCATGGGCTTATATTGAAATTTTGAAAAACTGAATTGATAGATTTATGGTAAGCAAGTACCTATCAATGAGGGTGACAGTGTTCTTCAAGCGTGCTAATAGCTTGGTGAGACTGTAACCAGCTTTACCATGTCTCTGGCTCTCAGTCAAATATCCTTCGGCCTGCAGTGTCTTGCCATACTTTTCATAGTAGAGTTGAGGCAGTGAAGCAATAGAAACAGGCGCTCTCTTGCCTCTCAAAAGCTCCTGCAACTCAAACTCCAATCTCTCCAATGACCCACCTTGAAAAGCTTCGTCAGAGTTGCGGGATCCAGTAGGGCTACCACTCAATGATAGAGGCAGTGTATTCTCTTGCCTCGTGTATCCATGCAGAAACCTGCAATTACTGCCATGCTTGCAGTAACCTCGAGCAAAATACATGCAAGGCTTCCAAGACGGTGCTGGAGAGGACTCGGAAACATCAGGAGCAATGGTGGATGGAGTTAGATTGAGATTGTCACCGTTAACAGTAGCTATGGAGTTAAGATGGTCAATACCCAATTTGTTACCGTTCACATAACCGACTATCTGATCTGGGAATAGATAATCGATAGCGGGGAACATGTTGTGAGGATTCAATGAATCGTTGAAGAAGGAAAGCTGATCTCTGAGCTGATAATCATCTCTTAGAGTCAGCTGTTCATGGCTGTAATTGGGGAGTTTTTCATAAGATATCGCAGCTGGAGGTGCCTGATGCAGTTTCTCGCTGGAGGATATGTGAAGTGGCAAGGAATTAGGCCTGTAATTGATATAGACATTGTTGTGATCTTCCATGCGCAACTGCTCATGAGGCTGCAATGATAATGTGGGTAACGAAAATGGTAACGGCCTGTCTTGCTGTTGCTGAAGATGAGATGATCCCCCCCAATAAACTGCTGGGCGATTTGGAGACACCAAGCCTGGAGAAGTAAACGCCGGCCTGGCTGGGGAATTGTTGTGAACCTGTGAGATATGAAGAGGTAGATGAGAATTATAGGCAGTCGGTATAACGAGGCCAAGGTCCTTCTTTGCCTTTGATATCAAGGACTGCAATAGAGCGTCCGAGCCATAGGCCAGCCGAATCATGTCCTGATCTCCATTATCCTGCAAAAGCAAATACCCCATGATTTTGGACACATTTTCTGGCTCTACGCTCTGAATCCGACCGAAAGCAATCCGCGTAGCATCATACGCATCCATTTTAATGTCAGTCGAACCTGCAACACACCATGATACGAAAAAAACTACATAAGATTATTGCTTCACCCATAGCAGATCTGCTTCACAGCCTCGATAATACAAAATCTCTAGCATAAACTTTTGAAAAATTAAAGCCGAATCTTGAGCCAATGAAATATACCAACTAATTTAGAATCCCCATAGCCTTTCAATTTTTTTTTGGTTTTTTTTACCTCGAGAAAACCACTGGCATTCCTATAACAAGAGCACGAGTTTCACAGCACCATTGTCAGTCTGACAGCTTTGAATCATAACAACGGAAGAATTCTATATAAATGCGCAAGGATTTTCAACTCTCAGTACTATCCTATCTAGACACACTAAACATTTTTCAGAAAGTAAAAACCGACTCAGTCCAGTGCCTGGGCGCTGATGCTCATTGCAGATCTCTACGACAGCTTCAAACCAGCTGTACTGCAGAAGAAACAGATCTGAGCTCCGCAACAGCAGCAAATTACTCTATCATAACTAAAAAACGATTCGGTTGTTGGGAATCCACAATTGCAGATCATCATGGCAAACGCCTTTCAGATCTAGTACCAAAATCACCCCTCTATCGCTTCCAAACAATCCCCAAAATTGCTTTAATCCGAGGTCAAGTATTACTATTGCCCTAATGTACTGTGTGCGCTAGAGCGTTTCAATAATCTCAAACGCATACGATACTAATACCCAAAGAGGTCACCTACTCGAATTCAATACTGACCGAGACTTGAGCATTATCGACACCTCATAGTACTCAAAAGCCACCCAAAAACTCCAAAAAAACCGCTGAGATTTAGTCTCAAAACGCCTACAAGTTAATAAACTCAAACTACGCATTATTAACATTTCAGCTATCGTCCTCATCTTGGAGAAATTGAAATTGAACTCATTCAACTACTATTGGTGGGAATCATCATCGTCATCTATCATCTCATCTCATCAGATCAGATCAGACAGGCCTCGTGGGCTTCTGTGGGGACCCATGTCATGAAACCACAACACAAGGGGGTATAAATTCCATATGTGGAATCCGGTCCTTGGCTTGCACAGGAAAATTACAAATTGCCCTCACGTGATACCTACTTGTTCTCATGCAACCAAAAACAAAATAACCTATCCACCATTCCACAACTAAAACAATTAATCACAACATCAAATCTTAAGAACCCATAGATTAAATCTCATTCCACAACTAAAACAATTAATCACAACATCAAATCTTAAGAACCCATAGATTAAATCTCATTAAATCTGAAACTTGATTCCGATCTGATTTGTAAGAAAGGAGCCTTAATAGAGCATGCAGCCCTGACATTACATCAAAAACAGTAAACCATCAAAGTGAAAATTACCATGCACTAATTGTTTGCTTGTACAGAGCCACCAGCAGCTTCTATCAATTTACAACATCCCACATAGAAAGATAAGGGGAAGGAAATGATCTGCCATGCTGGGGAGGAGATCATAATTAAGACAGTGATCTGCTATGCTCTCCTCCCCCTCCCCTCACAAAAAGACTAACACCATCTATATCTAAAACACCACTATTGGAATTATATTTCTCCATGGAATTACAACTACAATTCAACTGCTCCTCCTCCACCACCACCAGCAGTTTTATTAGGGGAAGGGAGTGTAAATTCTCCGCCTTTTACCCACCTACAACGACCACACCGCCAATAAACAACGCTTTCTCCTCCTCTTCCTCCTGCTCCGCATCGGCTCCTCCACCACCCACACATCAATTCCATCTATCACTCGCCTTTTCTCCCACAAAACCCGTGTGCCAGACTTTATTATAATTATTATTTTATATAAATGTCCGCTAAAAACCTTCCATTCACCGTTCCCAATACACATGTAAACATATATATTGCCGCCATTGTTAGGCCTCAACAATTCTCGAAAACCCTATTTTAAGCTGGGGATATCTCCGAGTCCCGACCCTGTCATGTTTGCCTTAAATTAGAAGACCGTTGTACGTTCAGCCCATATCCACAAACACGAGTTTGCATATATCCTAACCGCTTATTTCTCTCTGATAAGAAATCTCTACTCTCGTTAACCTACAATTTGGATTCTTATTAATAAATATGCGCCTTGAAATCTTCAAAAATATGCACCCAGCTTTAATGACGGTAGCACATATAATGCCATTTTCTGTTCAAATTTTTGAATCTGCAAGTTGATTTAATGGCGGTTCAAATATGGATGGGTTCGCCTACTGCACTTTGGATTCTTATTAATAAATTTGCACCTTTGAAATCTTCAAAATTATGCATCTAGCTTTAATGACGGTAGCACATGTACTGTCATTTTCTGTTCAAATTTTGAGACAATTTTTTGAATTTGCAAGCTGATTTAATGGTGGTTCAAATATGGGTTCGCCTACTGCACTTCCGTTTTATTTTATGAAATAATAATAATATACGTCACATGTACTCGTGTGGAGGAAACAGACAGATTACATGTACTCGTGTGGAGGAAACAGACAGATTTAAACTCTTCATTGTGTTTTTTCATCCAGTTTATCTTATTAAGCAGTAGTCTAAACGTTTTATTTTTTTGTTCTTTTTCAATGGTATTTTTTAATTAAAAATAATTAGATCTGTAGATTTGAATGGTTATTTCTGTGCCCTAAAAGTTTTTCAGCAAGTTGAATCCATTTCTGTATTCAAAAATGCAATTTAAATAACAAAAAATTGTGATTTCATGCAGATTTATGTAGCAGGATTTCAATCAAAAAATTAAAATGTAGAACAATTAGACAACCCTTACATAAAAATATATTTTCTTATTATATGTATTTTTAAGAGAAATTTTACAATTTTATTTTTAATTTGAGTAGATTTTATAATAGATAACAATATGCTTTTGATTTATTAATCATAGATTTTAATTTTAAAATTAAAGATTATTTTTTAATAATATTTTAAAATTTTAAATATTACATATTGATAATGATGATGAGATCAAATGACATAAGAGGTCAGGAAAGTTCTTATTGTGACAAATATTTTGAAATTGTGATCTAATTTGAGTATACTCATGGCACTCTAAGAGAAAGTGATTTTTATCTTTAACCCTCTTAGTATCACTAAGATGACAAATTCTTTCATCCCAAGATGTTTATGTAGTTTGTGGATGGATGTTTATGTAACTTGTGGCTGTTGGTTTGACTTTTGGCAAGGTTGATTTTTTACTTCTTTCATCCCAAGATGTTTATGTAGCTTGTGGGTGGATGTTTATGTAGGGGTGTTGGTTCTAATTTGGCAATGTTGTTTTTTTTCTTTGGGTTATTAAGAACCAAGAGATACCTTTGGTCTTCTAGTAGGGCTGACCATCTCCTTGTAGTATCTTAATTTCCTTTTAACCTCTAATTCTTTACCTCACTACATATTCTCCTTAAATTTAGATGTAATAATATTTTTAATATTATCAATATTCTACAAAATGACATCTCCCTGTATCCCCCAGTGATTTAGTCAAGACTTGGCATCTTTATTCCAATCCCTGCTTGAGTCGCTAGTGGTTTTGGCTAGAATTTGAAGCAATTTTGGGGAGCCTCTTGTCGTCCATGTAGTTTATCTTGGCCTTGTACGTTAAATACCTAATCATGGTCATGCTCTCAATGGGGGAAATGTTTGTTTCTATAAGGAGGGTAGGATAGGGTGTATTGGCTTTAATTTTGAGATTATAATTGATAAAATTCTTTTGGATCTGCTCTATCTTTCTCAAAGATTCTTTAGAGATACTACATCCCCAAACTTCACATCCATATAAGATAACAAGAATGATGAGAGTATCAAATAGGAGTTTTCTCTTATCCATAGCCAAAAGTTTGCTAGCTTACACTTGTTTTCAAGCCCATAATAAGCTTTCCACCCTCCATTTATCATTTTCTCAATGCTATAGTTCTACTTGAGCTTGTGACGAATGTCAATTCTAAGATATTTGTATGAAGACACTTCCTCCAAGCTATTGATGTCATATACAAAAGTATTGTAGGTGATCTTTTGGGATTTAATTATCATAACTTTTGTTTTGTCAGTGTTCATAGTCATACCTATACTAGAGTAGAAATCCTTGAGGATTCTTAGTTGCTTACCATTGACCAAGGTCATAGGTATTTCTCACCATAAGAACAATACCATCAACATAAAGAATAAGGATGATGACTATACCAACGAGAGTCAGGTCGGTACAACCAACATTTTCCAAACAATATTCTAACTTATCAATGTATATGTCAAAGAGGTTCGGGGACAAGGAACAACCTTGCTTAACTCCTATATTACATTTATTTTTTTCTAACCATCCCTCAGTGTTCCTAAACTTGGAAATAACATTCTCATAATAGCTCTCAGCTTGGAAGGAACTTTGAGCTCTTCTAACCTATTCCAAAGGTTAGTCATGGGCACAGTGTCAATTTTTTTTCTAAAATAAATGAAACAACAAAGAAGATTGGTTTTATTATGGTGACACTCTTATACAATGATCCTAAGCATAACAAGTTGATCCAAATTTGAGTGATATCCTCTAAAGCTAGCTTGGCCTTTATCTCTTTTTATGTGGCATTCAAGCCATATACTAATCTTCTTTTCCAAAATAATTCCATACATCTTGGCTAGGATGGGGCTAATCATATTGGCCCTATAATTGTAGGGATTTCTTTTATCCCCACTTTTAAAGATAGGAACAATGAGGCTTCGAGTCCAGGGTTTAGGGAAGCCCTACTTGACTGCTAAATTGAAGAACTTTTGTATGTGAGGGATGAGGATAGGCCCTCCAATTTTTAAGATTTCAGCTTGGTAGCCTTCGATGTCCTTAGCTTTCCATTTTGCATGTTGATTAGACTCAAACTTTATGTCTTCTATAAAAAAACACGCAGTCCTCTATAAAAACATTTGGAATATTGTTCATAGCAATAGGGAATTCACAAATATTTTTGAGGTAGGAGTTTCAGTCCTTCAGGGGAATCACATTATTTTCTTTAGTTTTATGAGTTTGAATTTTCCTCCAAAATCTCTTAGGACCTAGCTTAGATAGGTGCAAAAGATTATCTTGCTTTTTATTCTTGTAGTTCCTTTTTTTTTCCTTTTAATTAGGGTCTTGTACCAATTTATCTTATCATATTTTAAGGACTCATTAGAGGCATCCCTAATGGATTTTCTAGCAATTTTACACTCGATATCATACCAAGGGTTGGTTGTTTTATTATACATATTAGATAACACCTAAATAAAGAAATTATTAATGGAAGTAGAGAGGGTTGTCGTAAAATTATGATAGATGTCTCCAATATTGTTCTTATTGTTAATGTTTAAGCCATTATTATAGATGTTTGCATTTCATTAGATAACAATAGCATAATCCAAGATCACTGAG
>SNQJ01S0040386.1:67078-94542 GCA_010110895.2 Picea sitchensis
AATGGTTCTCGTTCATTTAGAAAATTTGGCACTTCAGGTATTTTCTAGTGGTGAAACTCTCAAAGTACAAACTCCCAAAGTGATGTAACTTGCTGACGTCACTTGTTGACATGCCACTGACTGAGTGGCTGCCACATGTTACTTAGATTCGTGACTTATGCATACCTGAAATGCCAACTGAACTTTGACACTTGTCATCATATGATTACACCACATGTCCTTGTTGACATGGATCTCCTCATGTGGCACATGTTCTTCTCCTGGATATAAGGGTTGTCCTAACTCCCAAAATGCATCTCAGATCGACGGTTGAGAGTGACTTTGGAACTTCGGCCTTCGAGTGAACTAATATGTTCTGAATCCTTTTTCTCTGAAGTGGTCAGCATTGAAGTTGACCACTATTCTGATCCAACGACCATCATGTATTGTCCAAATCTGATGGTCCTCATTTACTTTGGGACTTCGAGGTTCCGACCTTCATCTTTGCTTATCCTATCCTTCCACTATATATAGATCAGATGATCAATATGACTCCCGAAATATTTCTCAGATTAGACTACTCATTTCCTCTTTGAAACATTTGTGGCTTACACTGTCCTTCCACTTTACTTGATCCAACGGTCGGTATATTATTTGAAGTGTTCCTCGGATCGAATGATTCATCTCCACTTCGAGACTTCAGCCTTCGGGTAATCTTACTTATTCTAAAACCTTTTTTTCCGAATTGGTTAGCGCCTAAGTTGACCACTGTTGATCTAACGGTTCCCCTTTTCTATTCCAAATCAACGACTAATACTTAAGTCTAGATCAAATCTTGATATAATGGCTGAGAAACATTCTGAATCCCATGCTTCAGATCTGATGGTCCTTCTTTAACCCAAAAAATATTAACTCAATCCAATGACTATCGGGAATTTAGGTATTTGGGATTTCAGGCCTTTTGCCTTACTTGTCCTATCCTTCCACTCAACTTGATCCAATGGTATAGAATTCTCCCAGAGTATATCAACAATCAGGGATGATTTTGGGGTCCCAACTAGCACGACGTTTAAAACTATCGTCGAGCTCTGCAATGGAAATTGCTCGTTGGTAGTGGAACTGATTCCAACCGTAGATCTATTGGTGGGTGACGATCGACAATCTAGATTAATTGTGGGATTGGAATTAATGCATTGTTTAATTCTCCCTTCGTGCTCCACAATCAATCCCTTCCCTTGATCTGGCGCTTGCATATCCGATGGTCATGACTTGATCTAATCATTGACCAATCCTCCAACGATCCTTCTCTTGTAACTCCCAGATCTGACAGTCCATATATAATTCTTCAAAACTCTGACTTCACCTCGATATAATGATCTTTCTTCTGATCTGTTCATCATTATTTCTCCTAAGGTTTTAATACCTTGTGCTTTGTTACTTCTTCTGTACATGGATTCCTTTGCACCTCGTGTTATGTTTTTCTGCGCGATTACTCCTTAAAACTATCTCAATGAGCATGATTCTTTCTTGAATCCTTTGGAGTTTTCTTGTGGGGATTTCGATCCCAACAACATTTCTACAATGTGTTCTTCCTTCCGAGATTTGATTAATGTCCTTGCTTCTGAGCTTGAATATCTACACACTATTTGACATTTTCATTCTCTGCATAGTGTTTGGAATTTTCATTCTCTGCTAATTGTTATAATGTTGATATCAATGAAAATTCATTAATGATAACTTATCAATGACAATTCATCATAACAACTTATCATCACATGACAATGACATTGACTGTTGACATCAATGAAAACATATTTAAGACAATATGTCCAAGAATCTCCCCCTTTGTCATTAAGGGAAACACACTAACTTCATACTCAAACTCCCCCTGTGATGATGCTTTTCTCATATGAATTTACTCTCCCCCTTTGACATCAATGGAAAATGGTTTCTCCCATTATGATCAACATCTGTCTGTTTGCATGTTGTTGGCCAGAATATGAACTTAGGTAACTCCCCCTGCAATCATGCTCTACCTACCATAACTGAATGACTCCCCTGTCAATATGTTCTCTTTGTCTTTGACTACTCTCCCCCTTTGTTTCTGAAAGGGTATCTCTTCCTAACAAGATCTCTTCCCCTGCCAATTTACTAACTTTTTATATCAGTCCATTGAAATATTTGTGTTCAAATAAGTAGTCTTCTTGATACCAACTTGTAGTGATACTTATTTGTAGTGATCAAGTCTTTCAAAACTTAATCTAATTACTTTCTTATTAATAACCAAAATACTCCTCCTGAGTTTTTACTGACTTTACTTTGTCAAATAAAACAAGAGTATGAATCTTACTGATCTTTTTGATCTGCTTCTTATTCTTCTTTGATATTTCAAAGGAATATCAATTGAGGCATGATACCAATTGATTTAAATACCAATTTTGTTATCAATTTATCTTTGTTGAATGATACTCCTTGAATGTTATCAATTTATCTTTGTTGAATGATACCCCTTGAACTTCTTTGCTACCTTTATTATTCCTTTTCTCAGATTCTACAACTAACCCTAAGTACACATGAGTTTCTTTTGACCACTAATCAATGATAGTCAATGTATGCTAATTTTGATATTCCTTTGATTTTGTAGAAACCAATTTAAACTTCTTTTGTATTTTCTTTCTTTGGATAACCTGATCTTAGGGTTTCTTTACTTTCTTTAATTTCCCCAAGTTGAGTGTTTAGACTGTTAAATAATTATTCTAATTCTTTTAGTACTTATTTTATTTAATTTTCATGTGTCTTTAATTCTTCCAACTCTTCTATTAGATTAGTAACTTCGGTTTTCAATTTTTTGACCTCATTTTCTTTGTCTAGTCAATCTGACTGTTGAAGGAAAATCTCCTCAAGGACAGATCTCCTCAAAGAGTTAGACTCTTAAATCTAAGACAAAAGTGCTTATCATGGTCACTAAATTCCTTTAGATCTAGGTGGGATCTAGTGTGTGAGGAGGGGAAGAAGAAAAGAAGTACCTTTTACCGGTGTTTGTCCCCATCTCGAAGTTGAGCTCTAATCTTCGCCTCCTCGATAAGCTCCCTGTAGGACAAACAAAGAATGACTACTTCCTACTCTATCAATATTAGTCCAAAATAGGTCTATCTACTAAAGAGACAAATTCATGTGAGATTGAACACGTATTAGAAAGAAACAGGCCAAGAAATTATATTAATGAGGGCAAAACATTTCTTACAACCGTAAATGGATCGGCAGCAGCTTCGCCAAGTCCTCCTTGTCTACCCCTTGCTCAAAAATATCCATGATCTAATGAGATGATAGCTTCACCGATTGCTCCCATGAGATCATAGGTCTCTTGCTTCCAAAATATAATACCGTCTAACAATTCACTGCTAAGATCATGCTTTTCCAGGTGTGATTCTCCCTTGCAGCCCCTTCACCATTAGAAAGCTTGCTTATATACTGAGAGGCTCAACAACTTGATATATCCTTTGGGAAGGTGAGGATTTTCCTCCTCCGCTTGAGATCTACCCCTAAGATCATGGTCGGACTAGGGATTCAAATCCAACAACCTTCCTTCTAAGTAATGAAAAGATCTTTCCCCCATTTATCTCAACAACTCAACTATTGCCTAAAATAGGTAGCACTCCCTCAAAAGGGCCATCAGAGTGCTACAACGCCCAGGGCTTAAGGGGTGCCAACACCCTAAAGACACCAACACCCCTCAAAGGGCCAAAGTAGCTTCTATAACACCTCTCTCGACAGTTGTAAGGGGAGCCAACCCCTAGAAGAGGTATAGGGGAGCACCCCCCTCCAAAAACTCATTTTGAGGTGTTCTCAGATGGCAAAAGGTTCATGAGCCCACTGACTCATTTCTCCTCTTCCAAATCAAATGTTTGGAGGTGTTTTATGTCCTTCCTATGTCGTTATAGGCACGACACATGCATCATGGAAATATTCCCTTTGGTTAATTTGCTACACTTGTGAGCAAAATGAGACACTTGCAACCCTTGTAATGACGACACTTACGAAACTATCAAAGTGAGTATTTTTATGTGTAACAGATTTCCCCCTAAAGCATGAAGTTAGAAGATGAGAACCGAGAGCAACTCAAATGCTTTGTAGACTTTCAAGCAAGGTATAGACTCAGAACTCCGACAAAAGTGGCACACAAGCATAAATATATATTATGACATGTTTCAAACCTAAGTGTGTATAATGCTAGTGTCATAGATCTGTAAGATATGGTCGCCATAAATACATTGCGATCCATAATTGTATTAAGCAAAGGTATAGCCATCAAAATACACTGTGGAACTCTCCCGACATAGCCACGACCACAAGTGGATCTATGTAACAATATATGTGTCACGGTTCAAAAGAAACTCTTCGCACCCTGGGTAAAGTACATATCAAAGTGATCACTCAACCTGTGGTCTCTTATAGATCCCCACGGTAGTACCTAATCTAACCATGTGAATAGATGTCCCGATGTCGAATGTATGGCGTGAACCAATTTGATTACCTAATAATGATGTAAACCTGCTAATGCCGCAAGGGAGTCACCATTAATGCCAATGGGATTCCCAAGGTACCCTAGTACACTCCAACTAATGTGAATGGATGAGCCTTGAGGTCTAACATCCGCGGAATCATTCGGGATCGTAGGTCAAATGACATAAACCTATCATTTTATCGTGGGAGGTTCTCGCCATTGAGGTACGCAGGTCCCGCAAAGTTACTAACCGGTTTCTAAGTCTAATTCCTCGGATAATGTGTTAAAGTCGCATTGTGAATAGACTTGTTGAAGGAGGCCTTGATGTATCCCCCATCAATGACACCTAAACTACTAATGAGATGTAATTGGTAGATCAAATGAACATGGACCGACATGGGTATTGCTGAGACAATATATCATGATGGTCGAATTTCTTTGAGGTGGATACTTCCCTTGGACACTAAGGCACAAATGCCAGTAAACATCATGACATGGACCAAAAGCTGATGATGTAGTGGATGCCTTGACTTACATCAGTGACCCGTAGGAGTGAAAAGAAACTCAAAGGATTGGCTCTCGCGCAGGTTCACCGCATTATAATGTGCTTAAAGACAAAATGTCGTGGTTCAAGGGTGACTCTAAGAGTTACCGGTGATGTTCTCAAAACCCTATTTGTTTCTTTCAATTTTTCCCCATTCTAGATAGACGAGTACCTCTTTAATTTAACGAGCTCGAGAGGGTAACACTTATTCGATATAACTCACCTTCGGGTAAGTTCCTCTTCCTTGTTTAATGAACTAGAATAAGTAAGGGTTCTCAACCTTGCATGGGCCCTCGGGTTTGCATTTGTTTTAGCGAGTCCAAAAGACGTAAAACCCTCAAGTTTTTCATGTTTATAGAACTGAAAACACATAAAAGAGAACTCTCTCAGCTTTTTTATTGTAAAGTAGTATGACGAGACCAAAAGAGATAACCATCTCTCAACAGCATATTTTCAAATACTTTTAACGAAAGCATGAAAAAGAACAAGGTCGCTGGTAATCTTTTTCATGTTTAGAGTCCAAAACAATTTAAAGATGACTCCAATGTTGTCCTTTCAAATGTTAGTTTCATGAGGCCGAAAAAGAGATAAATTATCACTCAATAGATGCCCTTCGCACTACTTCTGTGAATGAGTGGAAAGGAAGCTAAAGGTCACCGACAATCTTTCATGTTTTCTGTAGAGTCCAAAAGATCTTAAAGGGAGACTCCGGGGGTTCCTTTCTCGCGGTGTCCACAACAGTCCCAAAAAAGAGATAAAAGTCTACCCTTGATGCATTCTCGAGCGTATTTAATGGAAAGCACCAAAAGAAACAAAACACTAAGCTCGGTATTACCCCAAATTTGAAAGCTAGTGGGTTTAACTCCGCATCGACTCAGGTTGGGTCGAGTCATGCCCCCAATCTTCGACACTCCACCGGCCTCGAGGGTCGCCACCACCTCTAGTAGATGAGGTAGAAAAAGGAGAAGGGTGGATGAAAAGAAGGTCGAGTGATGTCTGCTTCATTTTTAACGAGCTTGACACGTGAAAATAACTATGCTCAAGGCCCTCGCTTCATTTTATAAACGAAGCTTGCCACGTAGAAGAGAACTATGCTCATAACCGCTTCTTGATCATGGCTTCCAAGAGGATAATGCTCGAGAAGGACACCATGTCAAAGGGACAAAATTCAGCCATGGCTTCCAAGAGATCTTCAATGGATGGAAGATAATCACTGAAGGAACACATATCGAGGGTCGGGACAGGGGTAAGGAGATCAAGCTCCACAACCCCATCAAGAGATCACCATGTCAACCACCTGATCCAAATCATAGGAAGTTGAGGTCATGGACAACGCCACTTAACTGACATGCCAGTAAGTGATAATCGCCCAGACATAAGAACCAATTAGGAGGTAAACCCGCCGTATCGGCGAATGAAAGTCGATCAATAGTCACAATTCTTCCATTGTGAGGGGAACATATCACACCTGAAAAGAGTGGATACAATAGCTTTCGTGGCATAGACATAATCCCTACCAAGGAGTAAAGAAATCCAAGGGGTCTCGCATCATCATGACATCAATAAAGACAATTTTCCCTCCCAAAGCTACAGGAAATTGAGGAAGGACTCCTAAACGGTGACTGGTTCTTCTGTTAAAAGATACCATATTCTGTGTAACCGACGCAAATGGAGGACAACCCAAAGCTGCATCACTCAAGCAACATAAGAAAATACTAACCGCATCTACCTTTGTCTATCAAATAAGCTTGAGGAACGCCCCACCAACCTCGTAATCGTAATCCCGGAAAGGAAATGTGAGGACGCAGGGTCTAGTTGGGGCACAATCCTTAATCGAAAAGGATTACCCCATTACTTGGAGGTGGTTTCGCAGGAGAAGGGGAAATTCCCCTATCAGAGTCTTTATTAACGGAGAAAACATAAGTGCATTGGTTTTACTCTCTAGAAGGGGAGTAGGTTTGACCGATGATTGGATCGGATCGTCCAATGGTGGACTTGGATAGACCACTTCCTTTGGCACTATTCGAGGAAGAGTGGACCCGACCGAGGAAGGGATTGATCAAGCCACTTTGACATTCCTTGATGGAGGAATGGATCGACCGATGGAGAAACCGGATCGACACCTTTGGCACCTTTAGAGGAAGAGTGGACTGACTGAGGAAAGGATCGATCGGGCCACTTTGACATTCCTCAATGGAGGAATGGATCGAATCATGGTGAAACCTGATCGACCACTTGAGTTTCATTCTCCAAAGGAAGCCAGAATGGGGTCAACGGGTGGAAACAGACCGACCGCTTGGTGTCACTCTAACGGAGAGTGGGATCGACCGAAGATGAAAAAAGATCGACCACTTTCGTGTCACTTTGATGAAGAGCTGGTAACATCGATGACGGAACTGATCAATTCATTTGGTTTGTGGTTCAATCAACAGGAGGAAACTAGATTGGACCAATTTGATCAATCTGACACTGTGGATGGAACTGATTGACCCATCAACCAACCATGGGTCGAGGAAAAGTTTACGATGCTAACCTTTTGGAATTTGAAGTCTTTCCAAAAGAGAAGAAGCCTTCATTCATGGAAAAGGTGAGAGTGATGATGACCTTTACATAACATGTAAGGGAACTTAACAATTTGCTTCTTCTTACCAACCATAACATCACTAGTTGACGGGTATCATCGACATTACGACCCATTGTGAGGTCGATAAAACGGAGGACCACATTTCTAAGACCGGTAAGACCGGAAACTCTCTCGAATTGGACAACTTTACAAAGGATGCAAGGGAATTTGGCTTTTGGATTCTTCATTTTAACCCTGTTGACCTCATCAACACTCCATGTACTATTAACAGTAACTAGTTACTTAGAGCCAACATCTGATGTTGTTAGCCTTTGTCGCTTTCTAGTTCTTCTTCTTCTCATCAACTTGGCTACTTGCTTCAGAGATTTCACTAGGTGAAGAAGGAGAAATGGAAGGAGACTCTGATGGATTAAAGAAGGCGAAATTTTGACATGAGGTTGATGTGTGGTGGTGTATCACATCCGAAAAGTATTAGGTGTAAATAAACATCGAGGATTCAAGATCACCGTGAGAGTGGGGAACAACCAACCGGTAATCCAATAGTGAGTCCCGAAACCTATGGCAACATATCGAGGACCAAAGTTTCCAAACAAAGGAAAGGGATAAGGTTCCCCTGTGAGAAGGGTTACTCCATGGCGTTACTCCCGTGGATCTGGACACATTGACATCGACTCGACCTAAGGTCCACTAAGTAAATCAAACAACACACACTATGAATCGGAGAAGAAATCAATCAAAACAAACCTTCCCACGATGAAACCACCAGTTGGTGATGAAACCCAACATCAAAGGAACAAAGTAAGAAGGGGCGGATAGAGACGGTGGACTGGCCACGCTGATGCACCGCTTAATCCGACTTAATCTCAAGTGCAAGCTTCCACACGTAAAGAATTGCAGGATTTACCCTCCAAGGAGCCCGAAAGAGTTTGATCAACATTTGTTCCGCAGTACTGAGACTTCCCTTCACCATCACCTTGTGTGAAACCCTAAATAATGTGGCTACTAAGTTCACCAACTCATGGGCCATCCCCTCAAGGTACAATCGACAAATTCAAATGGAACGTATGGGCGTGGATAACAAGTCCAAAATCGCCTTGAAAGGCTCCTTGCACACATAATCATGGGTATACCTTCCAAGGACCCCAATATAATGCATCCGACCACTACAAACGCTTGGGCCACCTGAGGGATAATTGTGAATCCTCACCAATGTGACCTCGCGTAACCCCCGGTGGTGAGTGGGGATCCCAAAGAAGCCAATACGACAATTGGATTTAACTCTCCCTACCGCAAGATACTAAGTTTGTTTGATATATTTGGAAAGTTATCCTTTCAACTATATTCCAAAGCCCTACACCTTAAACTAATGTAGGTTTGCTAACAAAGATGTAAAGTCTCAAGGATTTTAGTTAAGCAATCGATTTTAATGGATATTGTTTACTCGAGGGTGTTCTCACAGTGAACCGATGGAATGGTATGGTGACTCAATTCCCAAAAATATGCATGAAATATGATAAGTAATCGTTTCTTTCAATGAATACCTATATTTAAGGGAAAGAGGAAGAGTCATTTCACTACCAAACACTTGATAAGTGAATGCCTTCAACCAATTTTGTTCTCTCAATCAAATCCATTATGATGCTACAACATTTCAGAAATGTAAACTAATATGCAAACTAGTCATTAAGATGTAATTTTTTCGTTTATGCTGTTAATGATGATCAATTCAATGAAAAACTTGTCCCGCCAACTACCCTTTCATATCAAGGAGATCCAGACAAGAAAACACAGATTTCGCATTGAAACAACACACCCTTTACAATCAAACAAGAGAAATAAAACAAAATGCAAAAGGAAGGAGAAACAAATTGACCGAAGGACCTCAAAGAACCAAAATGAGAAGAGTTACAGATTTAAATGTCCTTCACTAGAGTTCTCGCCACTGGAGATAGGAGAGAAGAAAGGTGAGGGATCGATTTCAAGCTCTCAACAATAGAAAAACTCAAAATAAGGGAGAAGGGCATAAAATATGATAAATAGGGTGTTTACTTATCATGAGGAAGCATGTGAAAGGTCAAAGGAAGAATCATGAATCTTAAAGCAACTCAACAAGTGAAAAAAAAACAAGGTTTAGACCTCCAAAAATTGCAATTCTTTAAGAGATTTTGGGAAAAGGGTTGGCGCTCTAGTATAAGGGGCACAAGAGCATTATAAAGCTCTGCCTAACACTTCCTGTGGAGCAAGGTCACTCGCTAACATGGGCATAGGGGCTCCAGGCTTAAAAAGATCATAAAAATGTCCTAAAACCCAAAATTTCAATGGATTTTTGCAACTGGCTCTCGGCGTGTGATGGAGTGAAGAGTCAATAAGCAAATGCAATTAGATATGAAGAGGTGAACAAGGCCTAAGAACACAATCAAAGTGTAAGGCAAGGTCTATGAGAAAAAATCAAAACCAAAAGTTTCGATTTGAGTCCCCAGTGGAGTTGCTGGGCCGTTGAAGGAAAATCTCCCCACGGATAGGTAGGTAGATCTCCCCAAAGAGCTAGACTCTTAACTCTAAGATAGAAAGTGTCCACATTAAGCACTTTCTATCTTAGATCTAGGTGGACTAGTGTGTGAGGAGGGGAAGAAGAAAAGAAGTACTCTTACCGGCAAGCTGTCCCTCGCGATCACCTCGGAAGCTGAGATCCAATCTTTCACTCCTTGATGAGATCTGTAGACAAACAAAGTACCACTACTTCCTGCACTCTATCAAGATTAGTCCTAAATAGGTCTATCTACTAGCAGACAAATTCATGGGATATTGAACATGAATTAGAAAGAAACATGCCAAGTAAATTATATTAATGAGGGCAAACCATTGCTTACAACCGTATATGGATTGCAACAGTTCCATCAAGTCCTCCTTGTTCACCCCTTTGCCCAAAAGATAATAACTGAATGATGATAACTTCACTGATTCCTAAGGAGATCATAGGTCTCTTTTGTTACACGTCAAAATTACTCACTGGATGTGAGTTTCGGATTATCCCTCTCAATTGTCGTAGTGTGTTGCATCAACTTTCTAGTGTCGAATTTGATCACTAGTGTCGCGAAAGGATGTTCGCATTACACCGCTGCATAACGGCTAATTAAGGAGACACTTATAACATCTCACATGACTGATTTGAAGGAGGAGAACTGATCTAATCAAGTCAAACAACCTTTGCCACCAAGCACCTCGTAAAAATCGAGATTTGGAGAGGAGCGCCCTCATTAATTCATCTCTGGAGTTACCGGCGCTTCCCCAATACATCACCGCCGTGGGAGCTGCTTATAACGCCCCCGCCCTTTGAGGGAGCGCTATATTTTGAGGGCTACCGGTGCCCCCGGTTTACCACTCGTGGAGCTTACAACGCCCGGCTGGTCTCCTTTAAGGGGAGCGCCTACCTATTCTCGGCTGGCTTGTTAAGCTTTTGAGATGAATAAAGCATCTTTCATTATTGGAAGGCGCTTGATTCAACTTAGTCCATCCATGATATTAGGGTAGGTCCTCAACTAAAGGAGGAAAATCCTCACCTTCCAAGGATATCTCAGATTGTTGAGCTCTCCAAGGCTATATAAGCAAGCTTAATGGTGAAAGGGGATTGCGAAGAGAGAATCATACCAAACTTATGATTCAAGGAGTGGTATGGACTGCAATGGAGAATGATACCAAACCTTTGATCTCATAGGTGATGGAAGGAAAATGCAAAATTACACCAAACTTAAGTGATCTCATAAGTGGTGAAGGAGGAATTACATATGTGAAACTTATGATCTTGGAGGAAATTTGCGGTCAGCTAGGTAACTAGAACTATCATACGCCATCCAGTTGTGGATCTTTCGTGCAAGGGTTAGACGAAGAGGACCTCGACGTAGTTGTCAGATTCGTGATCTAATGCATTGTGGGGCATCATTGCCGTTATTCTCATTAATATGACACGCTATCCAGGTTGTGGATCTTTCTAGTTTGTGTCTGATAAGCCATGAACTTACCATTTAGTGATAGATCCGCTTTCGCTAATGTCAATAGAGTAGGAAGTGGTCAGACTTTGTTTGTCCAATTCCTCAACAGGAGCAGTTGATTGGAGCGAACTCTGAGCTGCACCTGACAAACGCTCTGCTAAGAGGTAATTTCATACTCTTCCTTCTCATGCATTAGGCTTAGATAGACTGGAAGAAATTCAAAGGTCCATGATAAGCACCCTTCTGTCTAGGTTAAGGTCAAACCTTAGAGGCTCCATCTACCTGTCCGCTAAAAGCGCATTTTCCCATAACATCTTTCAAAATATCTGCTCCAAAGCACCACTTATAAGATTATTAGTTTGCGGATTCTCCTTCCACCCCTTCACCATTAGAAAGCTTCCTTGCTTACATCCTTGGAGAGGCTCATCAACTTGAGATATCCTTGGGGAAGGTGAGGATTCTCCTCCTTCAGCTTGGAGGATCTTCCCTAAGATCATGCATTTTCTGATCAGGGATTTGAGCTCAACTACCTTCTAAGAATAAAAAGATCCTTCCCCATTTATCTCAACAACTCAATCAAGGCTCTAGCCAGGTAGCGCCCCTCAAAAGTGGGCTAATGGGAAAGTGCTACAACGCCTCCCAGGTTTATGGGGGTTCTAGGTTCTAAAGACACCAACGCTCCTCAAAAGGGCCAAATGAGCTTTATAACGCTCCCAGATATAGGGTGAGCCAACGCCCTGTAAGAGGTATAGGGAGTGCCTCAAGTTTAGTTTTTGAGGTGTTTTCAGATGGAAAAGGTTCATGAGCTCCCACGACCCCATTCTTCTCCTTCCAAATCAAATGTTTGAGGTGTTTTTAAGTGCCTTATCAGTTTCTATAGGCACAACAACACGCATCATGGCGATTCTTCTTTTGATACCTATGCACACTTGTGAGAAAATGCTACACTTGCAACCTGCTGTATTGACGATGCACTTATGGCTAATTATCAAAGTGGGAGTATTTTTGATGTGTAACACTATCTATTCAAACTTCTTCTTGTTAGATTGATCTAACTATTGAAGTTTCTCCAACTCTCAAAAGTACACATAAATGTATTTTCAAGATGGTCAAGGACATCCACTTGAACTTTAATATGCATATAATTTATTGGTTGCATATGAATCTCTTCTATTGCAACCGTAACATCACCTTTAAGATTGTGTAATTTTTCTTTAGTGATTACTAAGGTATGCCTCAATTCCTTGATGAGGTTGTTTTCCTCATTGTTGACTGAGATCAAATCCTGCATTTCATTTTGATTAGAAATATTTTTCTTTGTATTATGTTCTTCAACTGGATTGCAATTTTCCTTTCTTTATCTTGTTCCTATCTTGATAAGAATTCTATTCTTCTCCGAAGTTTGTCCTTTATTTTGATAGGAATCCTCTTTATCTAAGTATTGTTCCTCACTTTGATAGGATTTATCTTATTCTTGTGTTTCATTCCTGATAACAATTTTCTAATTGAAGCCATAATTCTTTGAAGGATTTGTAGTGTCTCATCTTTTCTTTGACTTGGTCCGACAATCCATCATGGATTGTTTTAAGGATAATGAATTATTTCTCCTTGTCTCCTTTGTAGTTTTGGTTTTTCTCTTTGAATTATTTATGCTAGGATTACTTACTATCAATCCCAAACTCTACATGATATGTTCCATCAAATAAGGGAGCTTCATTTACGGAGATAGCAATTTGCCACCCATTTCTTCTAAATCTACCTTCAATGTTTAAATCAGGTCAAGGAACTCAAGCCTCATACCAATTGTTGAAATGGATACTTGATTGACCGGGAGAGGGGGGTGAATCGTTGTCACAAAACTTTGGACAAATTTCCACTCCCTTTTTACAAATTAATTGAACAACAAATATTTATTTCACTTTTCTCAATCAATATATAAAGAATAAATATTTTATTAATTTATATATTTAACTTGAATAAATACATAATATAAATATTTGAATATCATATTCAAACAAATAAGAGAGACCCAACTCTCTATTACAAAACCCAGCTTGTAAACACAACCCGGAGGAATGAGCTTTCATTCAATCTATTATATATAAATATATATACTTCAACAAATTCAACTACACTTTCTTCTCACCATTCTTTCTTGTTTATATAGTCTTCCAACTGGTGTGAATTTGAATCATTGTGTCTTTTGATATTTGAACCATTGTACCTTTTCATTTAAATGATAATATTAATGTTTAAATAATATCATTTTTCATTTTATCCTTTATTCATAATGCTCATGAATTAACTCTCTTTTAATCATGACTGTGTGTTGGTTCTTTTGTCTTCATGAGTTGATCATAGACATGGATCGACTCATCATATCATATTCATTCTTCTGCTGTGTTCTCAGTTCACCAACATATCATATTTGGTCTTTTATCGATTCTTTGTATTGTTCTAGTGTTAACTCTTTGTCGAATTAAATCTGTATGAGGCGCTTTCTTCAAACCATTTACATCTGACCATATGCACAAACCACAGGCTTATTGATTTAAGCATTGCCTCTTCTTTTTCCCTTTGTTTCTTTATTCCATACGACCGCAGGTGGTGACCAAGTGCTAAGCTAAAGAAGTGCTTGATCACTTGTCAAGATCAGCGGTCACTTTTAATGTCACAATGGACGGTTCTCATTTACTTTGAAACTTCGACTATTCATGGCTCCTGAATTCTGGATTAGTAATTCATCCTAAGTGATTACCTATGAAATGAGTCATAAAGCTGTGGTGACAGCTTGCTATCGGTTAACACCTCCACTTACGCTATCCTTCCACTATGCTTGATCATTGGTTGGGAACACTCCTGATGTAGATCAACGGTTAGCGTTGATTTCGTCCTTCGGTGCTTAATCACACAAAGCAACATGAACACATGTGAGGAGGTGCAACATGCAATGATCGAAATCCCCTGTGTAGGTTAGATGTGGCGCTATATATAAGAGAATATGGAAGGAATCCAAAGTTAGCAGGTGGATAAAAGTTTGGCGAAGGCGTTAAAGCAGTCGGCAAGCCCATATATCAAGTCCCTTTCATATCTACGGCCTCAGATCATTTCAGGGACGCAATGTGCGTGGATGGATAAATCCGAGGGGCGGGCTTAAATGAAAACCACTTTTTTGTGAGGTGGAGACATGGAAAGCGGCGGTGTCTTTCGGGCGCAAAAGCGGTGTGGGCCTAAACCACTTCCCGCGGCCCCGAAATCACGTGTGCAATTAATGTCCTATCCCATATCGACAAGTGGTTGCCCGACAGTCATCTCGCCGCACTCCAATCCAGAGGAAGGGTCAGCCAATGAACAAGGGTTGAATTTTTCGGCCACCTGCGTATTCAACACCCAATCCCATTGTGAGAGATGATCTTCTGTCCATCGTACAACCACACTCTAATCCCGATGAATATCTAGTTAATGAAGCAGGGATTGGTAGCTAAAAACTCAACTCAGTCCATAGATGGAAGGCTAGGAAGTTATGTTTATGGAGGCAGGATTTTTAACAAAGTACAATAGTGGTCATTTTACTGCAGGTCCATACTGAACCTGGTTTGCATCTGATAGGAGGAAACACACATAGTCTGACAAAAAGTTGCTCAGACGCAAAGCTTTTAAGGAGATTCTAGATCACACTCCTGGAAGTTGTGGACTGATCTCAGTATAAGTAGATTAGTTCGATATTTTGTTATGGTTGTTGAATGGTTGAGAAGAGATCCCTACTATGTAATTTTTTATGCCAGAACTGTTCTCTGGCTATGTATCAAACTTGAGATTTTCTCATTAATAGAATCCAACTTCTTTCATCTCTTTGTTTAAACTATGTTGAAACACTCGGGCATGGAGGATCCAATCGAGGGTTGTGGTTCTATTGTAAGGTAGGTTTGATTACAGTATTGTTGTGACCAATTTTAGTCAACTTCTTTGTTATCTTATTTCCCCTTATGCTGAAAGGCTTGGGCATGGAGGATCTAGTCGAGTTGTTGTAGTTGCATGATAATGTAGGTTTGATTATTATGTTGCTGTGACATATTTTAGTATTTGAAACTTGAGTTCAAGAGTGCTCTTGAGCCTGAGTTTTATTCACCAAGTTGATTGAAGGCTGGATGATGATGGAAGACTTGTTCACCTCTCTCACTAAGTCTTCCTTTTGCTCACCCTTAAACTCAAATCACTGACTGAAGTTAATGAGGACCTCATTTCCCTGTGCATTGCTTGTCCAGTTTCTATGTTAAAATCATTCTTGTACTAAGTTTTGTCCATTTGACCTCCACTCATAAAACCAACATCCACCAAACATTCAGATGGGTACTGGGCTTATCCTCTTGCAATCTGAGGGTGACTCTTAGTGCTAACATTCTTGGCGTCATTTCCAAGGAACAAATTGAAGACATTTCCCTAGGATAGAATGACAAAGAAATTATGATTATGAAGGTGCATCAGAAATATGTAACTTGAATATTGCAACTTGCACCTGACGACTCCATTGTTTCAGTTGTGGCTCCCAAAGGAAGACACAAGAGGTCCACTCCACAGATGCCTCTGGCAACACCTGAATTTGACCCAGAAAATATTATCAATAAAGGAAAGACCTCTCAAGAAGGGCTTTCAATTGTTGTACTGGGTGATTCTGGTAATTTACGAACTTCTTGTTTTAAAACTCTAGTAGCTGCATCTAATTCGCATGTTATACCATCTATTGGAGTTTCCATAAGTTTAAATTTTGGAAGTTTTCATGTTGAGCTCCCCCCTTCTAGTATTCATTTGGAAGGAGGAAGTTTTGAAATTCTTGTTTCCCCTGATATTGTAAAGTGGCTTAGACCCAGAAGCTTAGAATATTGTTCCACTTTAGGTTTCCCTACTCCTCCTCTTGTCAAAGTTGATGGATATAAAGAGGGGAAAACTTATTTTCCCTTGAACCCCATATCATTATCCTCCAACACTCAGTCATTACTTCTTTCTCCTAGAAACATAGCTGCAGTCCTACCTGCCCAAACTCCGTCTCCCCCTTGTTCTCCTACAATTCACATCCCAATGGCAGGTGCTAATCCTCCTAGAAACATGATGGATACCATAGTGGCTGCTAGGTATTTCCCTTTTGTTTTAACTTAGCCCATGAATTCCCTCCCAGTTGGATATTACCTCAAGTACATGCCCAAGTTTACAGGGGAAGAAGACATAATTGCAGAAGAACACATTTCAACTTTTTACAGTTATGCAGATAATCTTAATATTGAAAACAAAGATGTTTGGTTGAGAGTTTTTGTACAGAGCCTTGATGGTGAGGCTAGAAATTAATTTGGGGGCTTGACTCCTAGATCTATTGATGGGATTGAAACTCTATATGATTCATTCCTGAGACACTTGGGGGATAAAAAATATTTCCTTTATTATATTACAGATTTTGGATCACTTAAGAGAGAAGAAGGGGAATTTGTTTTAGACTTCTCAAAGATATTTAATAAGATGTACAATAATATTCCCATTGAAATTAATCCTATAAAAAACTCTGCCAAGATTACTTATGCTAGTGCTTTTGACCTTGAGTTTTGCCTCCTGTTGAGAGAAACAAGAGCCACCTCTTTGGCTCATATGAAAGATGCAACCCTTGAAGTAGAGTCCAATATATTGGCAGTTGACAAAATTAGGAGTAAGGATGATAGAGACAAAAGAATAGGTAGGGTTGAAGCTTCAACCTCTGGTTCCTCTGCTTCCCACCCTCAAGTGGATGAGTTGAAAAAACTGGTAAAATCGCTTTCTGCAGAAATGGAGAAATTGAAATTTGAGGGAAAGTAGAGAAATAGGAACACCCAGAATATTGATAACACAAGTAATTTTAGAAGACCAAATAATGCCCCTCAGATCATACAGAGAAATCAAAGAATAGGGATAGGGATGATAAAAAAATCCAATCCCCTCTCCAAAATAACCTGGTTACTGATGAAGAAGGAGAGGAAGAAGAAAATGATCCTGAAATCCATTGTCTTGGTGACACCTCTTCATCCCATCATTTAACTGAGTCTGCATATGAAGAGTCCTTTATGGATAGCCAACTAAATGAGATGATAAAAGGAGAAAGGACCAGTGACAATCCAAATAGATACAACTTCAGGTCCAAGAAGAAAGAAGGAAATACTGGTATTCTTGATCAACCTACTAGAGAAAAGAATCCTGCTAAGATTATGGCAGCTAGCAACAAAGAAACAGAGGCACAAAACCCCCAGACAATGGTTAAGAGACCTATCCCAGAAGCAAAGGATATTATGAAGCCTCCCTCCTATTTTATCTTTGAAAATGAGATTCAAAAGATTAAAATTCCCGTACCTTTCTTGGAGCTAGTTAAAAATGAAGATTTCAAAAGGTACCTCTCCAAAGTGTTGCAACCCGAGCCTTCATCTTATTCCATGGATTCAGTCAACCTCCAAGATGAAAATCCTGCTGTCATACTGGGACCTTTGGTGGAGGATATAGATGATTCCTCCCCTCCTTTCTATACCTCGTTGAACATCCATGATAAGGTGTTGCACACCTTCTTGATGGATTCAAGGGCATCTCACAATATCATGCCTAAGATTTTCATGGAGGAGCTTGGGTTGGAGGTTACAAAAAATTACCATGACATGTACTCGTTTGATTCCAAGAAGGTGAAGTGCCTCGGGGTTATCAAAGACTTGGTTGTTTCCTTGTTCCAGTTGCCAATGAAAAGTGTGGTCATGGATATTGTGGTGGTTGATGTCCCCCGTAAGTTTGGGATGCTCTTATCTAGATATTGGATTAAAAGACTCGGGGGAACATTGCATATGGATATTTCATATGCCACTATTCCTGTGTTTGGGGGAGAGCATAGAAGACTTTATAGGGAAGCACAACTTTCTTACATTATCAATGATGAAGCAAATTTGACCAGCCATCCCATTTTTGCAGTAGACACTGATCTAGGAACCAGTATGTTACAACTCATTGATGGTCCTCAAGAACCTATTGAAATCATAAAGCATCGCATCACCTCTTGTGAAAACCCTCCTTCCAATATCTACATTTGGAAAATGTTTTTTGATGGAGCCTCTTCCAGGGAAAGTGTTGGGGTTGGGGTAGTTTTCATTTCCCCTACCCAAGAGATCACATCTCTATCTTTTAAGCTTGAATTTGAAACAACAAACAATGTAGCAGAATATGAGGATCTTGTTTTGGGTTTGAGAGTTGCTAAATACATGGATATTGAGGAGCTAACAGTGTTTGGAGATGCTAAGTTAATTGTCCACCAGGTCAAAAATCTTTATCAAGCTAAGCACCCTAGGTTAAGGGCCTACAGAAATGAAGTATATGATCTTGTTGATATTTTCTTCTTGGATTTTAATATCTCATTTGTTCCAAGAGAGAATAACTCTATGGCATATTCATTGGCTATCTTAGCAAGTAATTTCAGGGTTCCTTTTCCCCCAAATCTCAAGTATGAGGTGGAAGTAAAATACAGACCCTCTATTCCTGACAATGTCAAATATTGGAAGGTTTTTGAGGATGATCCCGAAATGAAAAGGTTTCTTGAGAATGTGGATGAATTTTCTTATTTGCATATTGATCAGAATCAAGTTACTAAAGAAATCCCTCATGCTGATGCGTTTCTAAATAAAATGGTTGACCATCATATTGTTCAGTTTCCAAATAACCATATTTCAAAGGGACTTGTCCCCTTGGAGAGATTGTTTGACAAAAATGATGTTGTTGTAAATGTTAAAGGTTCAAATGAAGAAGTTGATGTGACTGAATGCAATTTAGGAACAGAGGAGGACCCCAAGTATGTCAAGTTGTCTAGCAGTCTGTCAAAGGAGCAAAGGGTTGAGCATGCCAAGATTTTGAAGGAGTTTGTTGATGTGTTTGCTTGGAAATATGAATATTTAAGGACATATGACACCAGCATCATTGAGCATAAGATCCATTTGAAAGAGGAGTCCAAACCTTTCAGGCATAAACTTAGATAGATAAATCCTATGTTGCTTCCTATTATGGAAAAAGAAGTGAAGAAGTTGTTGGATGCCCAGATCATCATCCCCTTGAGATATTGATAATGGGTGGATATTTTGGTGTCTGTGAGGAAGAAAAATGGGGAAATCAGATTATGTGTAGATTTCAGGAATTTGAACAGGAGCTCCAAAAAGGATAACTACCCCTTGCCAAAGATGGAGCACATTTTGCAGAGATTGACTGGCTCATCTAGGATGTCCATGATTGATGGATTTTATGGCTACAATCAGATCGCTGTCCTTCCTAAAGATAGAGAAAAGACAAGCTTCACTACTCCTTGGGGCACATTCATGTATGCTAAAATTCCCTTTGGATTGATGAATGCAGGAGAAACCTTCCAACGAGCCATGGACATTTCCTTTGTTGGGGAGAAAGATAAATTTATAGTCATATATTTGGATGACATCACAATATTCTCAAGGTTAGATAAAGAGCATTGCCATCATCTGAAGAAAGTCTTCCTGAAATGCAAAAAATTTGGTCTCTCCTTCAACACTAAGAAATATGTGTTCGCTATGAAAGAGGGAAAATTATTGGAGCATATTGTGTCAGCTGAAGGGGTAAGAATTGATCCAAGTAGAGTAGAGGCCATCCACACCTTATCTTTTCCTATATCTAAGAAATAGGTTTAGTCTTTCTTGGGTAAAATCAACTTTATGAGAAGATTCATTTCTAATTTTGTTGAGTTGGTTAAGCACATTACATCCATGCTTAGAAAATAAAGAGAGGTGAAATGGATTGTTGAGTCCATAAATTATTTTAACCAAATAAAAAGGGCTTTGACTGAGGCACCTGTGCTCATTAGACTTGACTATTCTAAGGAATTTCTGATATTTTCTTTTTCCTCATTTGATACATTGGCTGTTGTTTTGCTACAGAGAAATACAAAGGGGTTAGAGAAGCCTATTTCCTTTTTCAAGAGAGCATTGAGGGATGGAAAAATGAGATATGATATCATGGAGAAGCAAGCATATGCTTTGGTGAAATCCCTCAAGACTTTCAGAATCTATGTTCTACATTCAAATATTATTGCATATGTCCCCTTAGCCTCAATGAAAGAGATATTGATCCAGCCTGATATAGATCGAAAGAGAAGCAAATGGATTTCCAACATTTTGGAAGTTGACCTTGAAATAAAGCCCACTAAATTGGTAAAAGGCAAAGGTTTAGCCAAACTGTTGGCTAAATCAAACTGCAAGGATTTAGGGGTTAATTTCATGAACATACATTTAGAAAATCGGGCAAACTGAGATTTTTGATAAAGACTCTCATGTCATCCTGAACTTAGTAGAATGCATCTAGTATAAAGACATCATATATTTTCTGTAGAAGTTGTTGCCAAATCATGGTTTGGACAAGAACACGGTAAGAGATTTGAAACTCAAAGGAATCAAATATTGTCTCATTGATAGGTTTTGTACTGGAAGGATCCTCTGGAAGTTCTGTTAAGATGTCTGGACCCATAGGAAGCCCAAAGAGCTATGACTGATTTTCATGACAGCTTATGTGGGGGACATCATTTTTGGAGGACCACAGCTTATAAAATCCTCAATGCTGGGTATTTCTAGCCCAACCTTTTTACTGATATTTGTGCAAAGATTAGGGCTTGTGTCAAGTGTCAAAATTTTGCTGGAAAGCAGCAACTCAAATATTTTCCTTTGAAACTTGTATTGGTTTTTGGACCTTTTGAGCAGTGGGGTCTTGACTTCATTGGAGAGATCCACCTAGTCTCAGGTGGTCAACATAGGTGGATTTTGACTGCCACTAATTATTTCACCAAATGGATAGAATCCATCCCTACAAGGAGTGCCTCCCACAAGGTAATCATAAGCTTCTTTGAAGATACCATGCCTAGATTTGGCTGTCCAAGTAGGATTGTTACAGACAATGTTGCCTCTTTCAAAGTTGGACCATTGATCAAGTTTTGTGAGAAGTATGGGATTATGCTAATACATTCTACTCCATACTACCCTCAGGGAAATGGTTTGGCAGAGTCCTCTAACAAAAGCCTCATAAAGATCATCAAGAAATTTTTAGAAGACAACAAGAAAGCCTTAGACTCAAAGATGAAATTTGCATTATGGGCTAACAGAGTTACAACAAAGAGGTCACTGGGTGTTTCCCCTTTTCGACTTATGTATGGGGTGGAGCCTATTTTTCCTACTCAGCTTTCCTTGCGTATGGAAAAATTCCTCGAGGACTACCAAGGAGAACCTGATGATATGGTTAGGAAGATACAACAACCTGTAGAAGTACATCAAGATAGAGAGCAACAACTTGATAAAGCTCAAGATCACTAATAGAGAATAAAATGAGCCTTTGACAAGAAGGAAAGTAAGGAACATTTTCAACTGGGAGAAATGGTGCTCAAGTGGGATTCCCCCAAGCAAGACAAAGGCAATCATGGTAAATTTGAAGCCTTATGGATTGGTCCCTTCAATATTTCTAAAGTGTTTTCAAATAACACCTATAAGTTGTAGATCTTGGAGGATGTCGAAGTTTTGGGAATCCCTATCAATGGGCACTTTATGAAGAAATATTTTTTTTAATCCATGATTGGATTTCCACCATTGTAATTACCACTTCCTTTCATTTTTTGTTTAAATAAGAGACTCCATGGCCCAAAAGCTAAGGCACTGGACCTGCGTGTTCTTGGTAGCTCGTAGGGAGCATGCCATCCCCTATGGAGCCAAATGATATCACATAAATAAACATGAACGCAGGTGAGCAGGTGCACTCTGCAACAATCAAAATCCCCTATCCAGGTTCGATGTGGCACTATCTCTAAGTGCAGATGGAAGGACTCCAAAGTTAGCAGGCGAATAAAAGTTTGGCGGGGGTGCTAAAGCATCCACTGTGCTTAGATCTCAGGTCCCTTTTAGATCGAAGACCTCAGCTAATTTCGGGGCCACAACGTGCTCAGACGATAAAATCTGAGGGGCGGGTCGAAATGCAAACCATTGTTTTGCGAGGTGACGATGTGGCAAGCGATGGTGCGTTTCAGGCACAAAAGCGGTGTGGGCCTAAACCACTTCCCACGTCCCCGAAATCATGTGTGCAATTAATTTCCTATCCCATATCGAGAAGTGGTCACCCGATAGTCGTCCTGCCAAACTCCAATCCCGAGTAAGGGTCAACCATTGAAAAAGGGTTGACTTTTGCGGCCACCTACGTACTCAACACCCAATCCGGTTGTGACAGATGGTCTTCTACTAGTCGTACAACCATGCTCTAATCCTGATGAAGATATAGTTAATGAAGAAGGGACTGGTAGATGAAATCTCAGCTCAGTCCATAAATGGAAGGCTAATAAGTTATGGCTATGGAGGCAGGATTGTCAGCAAAGTACAACAGTGGTCAGTTTTCTGCGGGTCCATTTTGAACTTGGTTTGAGTCTGACAGGAGGAAACGTGCACAATCTAATAGAAGGTTTCTCAGATGCAAAGCTTTGAAAGAGATGCCAGATCACACTCCTGGAAGTTGTGGATTGATCTGAGTATAAGTAGATCAGTTCGATATTTTTTATGGTCATTGAATGGTTGAGCAGAGATCCCTACTATGTAATTTTTTATGCCAGAATTGTTCTCTGGTTATGTATCAAACTTGAGACTTTCTCATTAATAGAAGTAAACTTCTTTCATCTCTTTGTTTAAACTGTGTTGAAACACTCAGGCAAGGAGGATCCAGTCCAGGGTTGTGGTTCTATTGTAATGTAGGTTTGATTACAGTATTGCTATGACCAGTTTTAGTCAGCTTCTTTGTTATCTTATTTCCCCTTATGTTGAAAGGCTCGGACATGGAGGATCCATTCAAGTTGTTGTAGTTTCATGGTAATGTAGGTTTTATTATTATGCTGCTGTGACATATTTCAGTATCTGAAACTTGAGTTCAAGAGTTCTCTTGAGCCTGCGATTTTCTTCACCAAGCTGCTTGAAGGATGGATGCTCATGGCAGACTTGTTCACCTCTCTCACTAAGTCTTCCTTATGCTCACCCTTAAAATCAAATCACTGACTGAAGTTAATGAGGACCTCATTTACCTATGCATTGCTTGTCTAGTTTCTATGTTAAAATCATTCTTTTACTGAGTTTTGTCCATTTGAACTCCACTCATAAAACCAACATCCACCAAACATTCTGATGGGTACTGGGCTTATCCTCTTGCAATCTGAGGGTGACTCTTAGTGACAACAGACACTTCAGGTGATTTCTCCTTCACTTTCCTTCAATCTTCCAAAGTTCATTTCACTGAAGTAGATCGGACGGTTGTATTTTATTTGCACGATGAACGGTTCTCATTCATTTTGGAACTTCGAGACTTCGGGTATTTGCTGGTGGTGAAACTCCTGAAGTAAAAAATCCCATAATGACGTAACTTGCTGGTGTCACTTGTTTACGTGGCATTGACTGAGTGGCTGCCACATGTCACTTAGATTCGTGACTTACGCATACCTGAAATTTCAACTGCACTTTGACACTTGTCATCATATGATTACACCACATTTCCTTGCTGATGTGGATATCCTCATGTGGCACATGTTCTTCTTATGGATCTAATTATTTTCCTAACTCTTGAAATGTATCTCAGATCGACGGTTGAGACTGACTTCAAAATTTCAACCTTCGGGTGAACTCATATGTTTTGAATCCTTTTTCTCCAAAGTGGTCAGCGCCGAAGTTGACCACTATTCTAATCCAACGACCATCATGTATTTTCCAGATCAAATGGTCCTCATTTAATTTGAGACTTTGGGGCTCCGAAATTCATCTTTGTTTATCCTATCCTTCCACTTTGTATAGATCAAATGGTCAATATGACTCCCAAAATATTTCTCAGATCAGACTACTCATGTCCTCTTCGAAACATTTGTGGCTTACACTGTCATTCCACTTTACTCGATCCAACGATCGGTATATTATCTGAAGTGTTCCTCGAATCATACGATTCAAGTCCACTTTGGGACTTCAGCCTTCAGGAAATCTTACTTATTCTCAATGCTTTTCTGTCGAAGTGGTCAACATCGAAGTTGACCACTGTTGATCTAACGGTTCCCCTTTTCTATTCCAGATCAACAACTAATACTTAACTCTAGATCAAATCTTGATCTAATGGCTGAGAAACATTTTGAAGCTCCTGCTTCATATCTGATGGTCCTTCTTTAACCCAAAAAATATTAACTCGAACCAACGGTTATCGAGAATTCTGGTATTTGGGATCTCAGAACTTTTGCTTGCTTATCCTATCCTTTGTAACACCCTGTTTCCCCCCGTCTGTAAATATAACTATATTGGCCAAGGAATTATGGAAAAACTAAAAGTGTGAATATTTGATTTGATGGACCTTTGTACAAAAGGTCGATGAATGTAAATTTTTTTATTTTAATAGAAAATGGTTGCGTGTTGCATGACTGTTGAAAGAGGGGATGTCGTAAGAGAAAACCACGAATGTTATGAAAGGTGGTGTAGGGGACCCAGAATGGTTGCGTTAACCTCCACCGAACCAGTACCATGCTGGAATTAATTACTCAAATCAGAACAACCCTATGACCTAGGAATGAGTTACAATTGGGCTGATAGGTGGGAAGACCTCCTCAAGAGTTGATGAGTAGATGGGGTAGACCACCCATCCGTAAGGCTTCTAGACCTGACCACAGATTGGGAATTCAAGCCACACACAATCTTGCTGAATAAGGCATAAAAGGAAGTGTGGTGGGCAGGGGAAGACCTGCGGAAAAATGCAGAGATGAGAGTGGAAACTCTCGGGTCCGAGGAAGGACTGAAAGAGGAACAGTGATTTCTGATCACAAAAAATAGAGATTGAGCCAGGAGAAGGAGAGTAACCTTCCTCCTTATCTATTTTTGTATTGGGAGAAGGATAGTAACCTTCGTCCCTAACTTCCATTGAGTTGGAATTAAGAGATTGAATCTCAAAGCATCGTGGATTAAGCTCGGGGGTGGCTAGTGATAAATCCATTGGGAGTGACTGAGCCTATGGTTGGGTGGAAATGAGCAGCCCTTTTAGTAGTCGCATCACACTCTATGGTTCTGATAAGTGTTTTCTTTCCTTATTCTTTGAATTGTAAATAATGGATGCATGTGAGTATTTGCATGTCTGTAAAGGGTTCTTTCTCTGTATTAAATTATTAAGTTATGAGTATGCATTCGTTCCCTTGAGAACCCATATTTCAGTTTGATTTTCCATACGCCCCAGTTTAATCACTCGAAGGCGCTTTCCCCAGATTTACATCATCATTCCATAGTCGAAGCAAGCCTCTAGGAATAGATACCATTTTGGTAACCTCACAAGTTACTTTGCCTTGATCCAGAGCTTAAATCTTTGCGAGTCGGGAAGGTGTTCCCTTCAGACCAGTAATCTAGGAGACTCTGAACTTGCACCTATTCCCTTAACCAAAAACCAGACTAAGAGCGGGGATCATAGACCAAGAGTTATATGAAGATCCACGTAACCTAGGTCTAGGAACCTTGGAGCTCGAGGCCCTGAGATGTCAAATTGCATGATAGTCAAGTTGAACCCTGCAATTTCTATGAACCGTCGATCTATGAATGAAGATCAAGAGTGGGGAATCATTGCAGAGCGTGAAGGTGAAAATAATAGACGTGCTAGTTTGTGGCCTGCAATTCACCCTTTCCATTGATCTCGATGGGATAGAAGATCAATGATCTCGGTTAGACTATAATCAAGTGAGCACTTTCTAGATTGTGAAGGTCAAACTCTCTAGTAAAGAGCACGCATGTTGGGGCCCCACAATTTCTGTGAACCGTCAATCCTTGTTGACCTTCGATCTAAGTTTGAAGTGATCCCTGAAATGCAAGGAGTGCGTGGGATGGAGAAATATTTAAGGAGATCAAGCTCAAAATACATAGCGCTTTCAGGAGCGCAAACAAAATCCAGTAGACAGGCCCGCAAGAGGAGCAAAGGTCGAATCCTTCGAGCGCTTAGAAAATCTTCTAAGTCGGAGCAAGTTAGAAGCTTAGGAGGAGGAGAGATAGTGGCTGTTGGATTGTAGTGCAAAGGATCAACAACTGTCTGATGAGAGAAAGGTGCATGATCCTTAGTGCTTCGCACATGCAGGAGAGCGAACTTACCAAGGTTTGAGACTTGAGATTTCCGAAGCTCGGAGAGCCGAAAATCCGATGTAAAATATCAATCGTTAAATCAACCAGAGTGAATATGAATCATCAGATCATTTGAAGGAAACCTCAAGCGTCAGATTTCCCAACTGAATCTGAGTTGTTATATACCGTGAGTTCAATAGAAGGCAAATTTGAGACTTGAGATTTCCAAAGCCCGGAAAGCCGGAAATCCGAAGTAAATCTCAATCGTCCGATCAACTGTAGTGAATCTGAATAATTAGATCATCCGAAGTAAATCTTAGGTGTCGGATCACCCGAAGTGAATATGAGCTGTGGAAGTTCAGTAGAGACGTGGCATAGATATGTGAGCTCCTGGTAAAGTATCAAAGTAATTCATAGTCGTCATCCAGGGGGACACGTGATGACAGATCCTAGACTTAAGAGAAATAACCTCGAGAGTTTCAGATTGAGAGTTGAAACTCCTGAAGCCTGAAATGCTGAAGAACCGAAGGGATGAAATAGATCTGGACCATCAGATCCAGAGGATAGGTGGCATGAATCTGTGAATTTCGAGAAAAGACCTGAAGTAAACGTCGATTGTCGGATCGTCTGAAGTAGATATGAACCGTCAGATCCAGAGGACAGGTGGCATGAATCTGTGGATTCCGGGAAAATACCCAAAGTAAACGTCGATCGTCAGATCATC